>CAXHTJ010001066.1:0-69939 GCA_964019445.1 Populus tremula
CATCCAGAAATCATCACCGGAACCCAGATCAAGGCCGAAGTTGAAATCTTCAGCGGCCCATGGACTACGTCATAATAAAATCATTGACAAAAACTACGTCCCTCGAGACCCATATATCATCAATGGAACCCAGTTCCTTGGCTGACGCTGAAATCTTCAGCGCCCATGGCCTACGTCATAATCAGAAATCATTGACGAAAACTACGTCCCTAGAGAACTATAAATCATCACCGGAACCCAGATCCACGGTGACACTGAAATGTTCAGCGCCCCTGGACTACTCTAGAATCAAAATCAATGCCGAAAACTGAGTCCCAGCCGACCCAGAAATCATCACCGGAACCCAGATTCTCGCTAACACTGAAATCTTCAGCGCCTATGGACAACGTCAAAATTAGAAATCATTGACAAAAACTGTGTCCCTGCCGACCCAGAAATCATCACCGGAACACAGTTCCACGGCTGACGCTGAAATCTTCACCGCCCATAGACTACGTTAGAATCCGAAATCATTGATGAAAACTGAGTCCCTGCCTACCAAGAAATCATCACCGGAACCCAAATCCAAGGTTGACGCTGAAATCTTCGGCGCCTATAGACTACGTCATAATAAAAAATCATTCACGAAAACTACGTCCCTGGAGACCCAAATATCATCAACGAAACCCAGGTCCTCGGTTGACGCTGAACTCTTCAGCGCCCATGACCTACGTCATAATCAGAAATCATTGACAAAAACTACGTCCCTCGAGACCCAGAAATCATCACCGGAACCGAATTCCAAGGCTGACGCTGAAATCTTCAGCGCCCATAGCCTACATCAGAATCATAAATCAATGACGAAAACTGAGTCCCTACCGAACCAGAAATCATCACAGGAACACAGTTCCACGGCTGATGCTGAAATCTTCATCGCCCATAGACTACGTGAGAATTAGGAATCATTGACGAAAACTAAGTCCCTGCCAAGGAAGAAATCATAACCAGAACCCAGTTCCACGGCTGACGCTGAAATCGTCACCGCCCATAGACTACCTTAGAATCAGAAATCATTGACGAAAACTGAGTCCCTGCCTACCCAGAAATCATCACCGGAACCCAGATCCAAGGCGGACGCTGAAATCTTCGGCGCCCATGGACTACGTCATAATCAGAAATCATTCACAAAAACTACGTCCCTGGAGACCCATATATCATCAACGAAACCCAGGTCCTTGGCTGACGCTGAAATCTTCAGCGCCCTTGGCCTACGTCATAATCAGAAATCATTGACAAAAACTACGTCCCTCGAGACCTAGAAATCATCACCGGAACCGAATTCCAAGGCTGACGCTGAAATCTTCAGCGCCCATAGCCTACATCAGAATCATAAATCAATGACGAAAACCGAGTCCCTACCGAACCAGAAATCATCACAGGAACACAGTTCTAGGGCTGATGCTGAAATCTTCATCGCCCATAGACTACGTGAGAATTAGGAATCATTGACGAAAACTAAGTCCCTGCAAGGAAGAAATCATCACCAGAACCAGTTCCACGGCTGACGCTTAAATCGTACCGCCCATAGACTACTTAGAATCAGAAATCATTGACGAAAACTGAGTCCCTGCCTACCCAGAAATCATCACCGAACCCAGATCCAAGGCTGACGCTGAATCTTTCGGCGCCCATGGACTACGTCATAATCAGAAATCATTCAAAAACTACGTCCCTGAGACCCAAATATCATCACGAAACCCAAGGTCCTTGGCTGACGCTGAAATCTTCAGCGCCCTTGGCCTACGTCATAATCAGAAATCATTGACAAAAACTACGTCCTCGAGACCTAGAAATCATCACCGGAACCGAATTCCAAGGCGACGCTGAAATCTTCAGCGCCCATAGCCTACATTAGAATGATAATCAATGACGAAAACCGAGTCCTATCGAACCAGAAATCATCAACGGAACACAGTTCCACTTGATGCTGAAATCTTCATCGCCCATATACTACGTGAGAATTAGGAATCATTGACGAAAACTAGTCACTGCCAAGCAAGAAATCATCACCAGAACCCAGTTCCACGGACTGACGCTGAAATCGTCACGCGCATAGACTACCTCAAATCAGAAATCATTGACGAAAACTGAGTCCCTGCCAACCAGAATCATCACCGGAACCCAGATCCAAGGCCGAAGTTGAAATCTTCAGCGCCATGGACTACGTCATAATAAAATCATTGACAAAAACTACGTCCCTCGAGACCCATATATCATCAATGGAACCCAATTCCTTGGTGACGCTGAAATTCTTCAGCGCCCATGGCCTACGTCATAATCAGAAATCATTGACGAAAAACTACGTCCCTAGAGAACTAAAATCAACCGGAACCCAGATCCAGGTGACGCTGAAATGTTCAGCGCCCCTGGACTACTCTAAAATCAAAATCAATGCCGAAAACTGAGTCCCAGCCGACCCAGAAATCATCACCGGAACCCAGATTCTCGCTAACACTGAAATCTTCAGCGCCTATGGACAACGTCAAAATTAGAAATCATTGACAAAAACTGTGTCCCTGCCGACCCAGAAATCATCACCGGAACACAGTTCCACGGCTGACGCTGAAATCTTCACCGCCCATAGACTACGTTAGAATCCGAAATCATTGATGAAAATGAGTCCCTGCCTACCAAGAAATCATCACGGAACCAGATCCCAAGGTTGACGCTGAATCTTCGCGCCTATAGACTACGTCATAATAAAAAATCAATTCACGAAAACTACGTCCCTAGAGACCCAAATATCATCAACGAAACCCAGGTCCTCGGTTGACGCTGAACTCTTCAGCGCCCATGACCTACGTCATAATCAGAAATCAATGACAAAAACTACGTCCCTCGAGACCCAGAAATCATCACCGGAACCGAATTCCAAGGCTGACGCTGAAATCTTCAGCGCCCATAGCCTACATCAGAATGATAAATCAATGACGAAAACCGAGTCCCTACCGAACCAGAAATCATCGCAGGAACACAGTTCCACGGCTGATGCTGAAATCTTCATCGCCCATAGACTACGTGAGAATTAGGAATCATTGACGAAAACTAAGTCCCTGCCAAGCAAGAAATCATAACCAGAACCCAGTTCCACGGCTGACGCTGAAATCGTCACCGCCCATAGACTACCTTAGAATCAGAATCATTGACGAAAACTGAGTCCCTGCCTACCAGAAATCATCACCGAACCCAGATCCAAGGCTGAGGCTGAAATCTTCGGCGCCCATGGACTACGTCATAATCAGAAATCATTCACAAAACTACGTCCTGGAGACCCAAATATCATCACGAAACCCAGGTCCTTGGGCTGACGCTGAATCTTCAGCGCCCTTGGCCTACGTCATAATCAGAAATCATTGACAAAAACTAGTCCCTCGAGACCCAGAAATCATCACCGGAACCGAATTCCAAGGCTGACGCTGAAATCTTCAGCGCCCATAGCCTACATCAGAATCATAAATCAATGACGAAAACCGAGTCCCTATCGAACCAGAAATCATCACAGGAACACAGTTCCACGGCTGATGCTGAAATCTTCATCGCCCATAGACTACGTGAGAATTAGGAATCATTGACGAAAACTAAGTCCCTGCCAAGGAAGAAATCATAACCAGAACCCAGTTCCACGGCTGACGCTGAAATCGTCACCGCCCATAGACTACCTTAGAATCAGAAATCATTGACGAAAACTGAGTCCCTGCCTACCTAGAAATCATCACCGGAACCCAGATCCAAGGCTGACGCTGAAATCTTCGGCGCCCATGGACTACGTCATAATCAGAAATCATTCACAAAAACTACGTAGCTGGAGACCCATATATCATCAACGAAACCCAGGTCCTTGGCTGACGCTGAAATCTTCAGCGCCCTTGGCCTACGTCATAATCAGAAATCATTGACAAAAACTACGTCCCTCGAGACCTAGAAATCATCACCGGAACCGAATTCCAAGGCTGACGCTGAAATCTTCAGCGCCCATAGCCTACATCAGAATCATAAATCAATGACGAAAACCAAGTCCCTACCGAACCAGAAATCATCACAGGAACACAGTTCCATGGCTGATGCTGAAATCTTCATCGCCCATAGACTACGTGAGAATTAGGAATCATTGACGAAAACTAAGTCCCTGCCAAGGAAGAAATCATCACCAGAACCCAGTTCCACGGCTGACGCTTAAATCGTCACCGCCCATAGACTACCTCAAAATCAGAAATCATTGACGAAAACTGAGTCCCTGCCATCCCAGAAATCATCACCGGAACCCAGATCCAAGGCCGAAGTTGAAATCTTCAGCGCCCATGGACTACGTCATAATAAAAAATCATTGACAAAAACTACGTCCCTCGAGACCCATATATCATCAATGGAACCCAGTTCCTTGGCTGACGCTGAAATCTTCAGCGCCCATGGCCTACGTCATAATCAGAAATCATTGACGAAAACTACGTCCAAGGTTGACAAAAACGTCAAAATTAGAAATCATTGACAAAAACTGTGTGCCCTGCCGACCCAAAAATCATCACCGGAACACAGTTCCAAGGTTGACGCTGAAATCTTCAACGCCCATGGACTACGTCATAATAAAAAATCATTGATGAAAACTGAGTCCCCACGCACCCGAAAATCATCACCGGAACCTAGATCCACGCTGACGTTGAAATCTTCAGCGCCCATGGCCTACGTCATAATCAGAAATCATGGATGAAAACTGAGACCCTGCCTCCCCAGAAATCATCACCGGAACCTAGATCCAAGGCTGATGCTAAAAACTTCAGCCCCCATGGACTACGTCATAATAAAAAATCATTGACAAAAACTACGCCCCTCGAGACCCATATATAATCAATGCTACCCAGTTCCTTGGCTGACGCTGAAATCTTCAGCGCCCATGGCGTACGTCATAATCAGAAATCATTGACGAAAACTTAGTCCCTGCCAACCCAAAAATCATCACCAGAACCCAGATCCAAGGCTGACCCTGAAATCTTCGGCGCCCATAGACTACGTCATAATCAAAAATCAGTCACGAAAACTACGTCCCTAGAGACCCAAATATCATCAACGAAACCCAGGTCCTTGGCTGACGCTGAAATCTTAAGCGCCCATGGCCTACGTCATAATCAGAAATCATTGACAAAAACTACGTCCCTCGAGACCCAGAAATCATCACCGGAACCGAATTCCAAGGCTGACGCTGAAATCTTCAGCGCCCATAGCCTACATCAGAATCATAAATCAATGACGAAAACCGAGTCCCTACCGAACCAGAAATCATCACAGGAACACAGTTCCACGGCTGATGCTGAAATCTTCATCGCCCATAGACCACGTGAGAATTAGGAATCATTGACGAAAACTAAGTCCCTGCCAAGGAAGAAATCATCACCAGAACCCAGTTCCACGGCTGACGCTGAAATGGTCACCGCCCATAGACTACCTCAAAATCAGAAATCCTTGATGTAAACAGAGTCCCTGCCAACCCCAGAAATCATCACCGGAACCCAGATCCAAGGCTGATGCTAAAAACTTCAGCGCCCATGGACTACGTCATAATAAAAAATCATTGTCAAAAACTACGTCCCTCGAGACCCATATATAATCAATGGTACCCAGTTCCTTGGCTGACGCTGAAATCTTCAGCGCCCATGGCGTACGTCATAATCAGAAATCATTGACGAAAACTGAGTCCCTGCCAACCCAAAAATCATCACCGGAACCCAGATCCAAGGCTGACACTGAAATCTTCGGCGCCCATAGACTACGTCATTATCAGAAATCATTCACGAAAACTACGTCCCTAGAGACCCAAATATCATCAACGAAACCCAGGTCCTTGGCTGACGCTGAAATCTTAAGCGCCCATGGCCTACGTCATAATCAGAAATCATTGACAAAAACTACGTCCCTCGAGACCCAGAAATCATCACCGGAATCGAATTCCAAGGCTGACGCTGAAATCTTCAGCGCCCATAGCCTACATCAGAATGATAAATCAATGACGAAAACCGAGTCCCTACCGAACCAGAAATCATCACAGGAACACAGTTCCACCGCTGATGCTGAAATCTTCATCGCCCATAGACTACGTGAGAATTAGGAATCATTGACGAAAACTAAGTCCCTGCCAAGCAAGAAATCATCACCAGAACCTAGTTCCACGGCTGACGCTGAAATCGTCACCGCGCATAGACTACCTCAAAATCAGAAATCATTGACGAAAACTGAGCCCCTGCCAACCCAGAAATCATCACCGGAACCCAGATCCAAGGCTGACGCTGAAATCTTCGGCGCCCATAGACTAGGTCATAATCAGAAATCAGTCACGAAAACTACGTCCCTGGAGACCCAAATATCATCAACGAAACCCAGGTCCTAGGCTGACGCTGAAATCTTTAGCGCCCATGGCCTACGTCATAATCAGAAATCATTGACAAAAACTACGTCCCTCGAGACCCAGAAATCATCACCGGAACCGAATTCCAAGGCTGACGCTGAAATCTTCAGCGCCCATAGCCTACATCAGAATCATAAATCAATGACGAAAACCGAGTCCCAGCCGACCCAGAAATCATCACCGGAACCCAGATTCTCGCTAACACTGAAATCTTCAGCGCCTATGGACAACGTCAAAATGAGAAATCATTGACAAAAACTGTGTCCCTGCCGACCCATAAATCATCACCGGAACACAGTTCCTTGGCTGACGTTGAAATCTTCACCGCCCATGGCCTACGTCATAATCAGAAATCATTGACGAAAACTACATCCCTAGAGAACCATAAATCATCACCGGAACCCACATCCACGGTGACGCTGAAATCTTCAGCGCCCTTGGATTACTTTAGAATCAAATTCATTGACAAAAACTGAGTCCCAGCCGACCCAGAAATCATCACCGGAACCCAGATTCTCGCTAACACTGAAATCTTCAGCGCCTATGGACAACGTCAAAATTAGAAATCATTGAAAAAATCTATGTCACTACCGACCCAGAAATAATCACCGCAACCCAGTTCAACGGCTGAAGCTGAAATCTTCACCGCCCATAGACTACGTTAGAATCCGAAATCATTGATGAAAACTGAATCCTTGCCGACCGAGAAATCATCACCAGAATTGAGTGCCACGCCTGATGCTGAAATCTTTAGCGCCTATGGACTACGTCAGAATAAAAAATCATTAGTGAAAACTGAGTCCCAGCCACTCCAGAAATCATCACCGGAACCTAGATCCACGCTGACGTTGAAATCTTCAGTGCCCATGGCGTACGTCATAATCAGAAATTATTGACGAAAACTGTGTCCCTGCCGACCCATAAATCATCACCGGAACCCAGATCCAAGGCTGACGCTGAAAACTTCAGCGCCCATGGACTACGTCATAATCAAAAATCATTGACGAAAACTACGTCCCTCGAGACCCATATATCATCAACGAAACCCAGTTCCTTGGCTGACGCTGAAATCTTCAGCGCCCTTGGCCTACGTCATAATCAGAAATCATTAACAAAAACTACATCCCTCGAGACCCAGAAATCATCACCGGAACCCAGATCCACGGTGACGCTGAAATGCTCAGCGCCCCTGGACTACTCTAGAATCAAAATCATTGACGAAAACTGAGTCCCAGCCGACCCAGATATCATCACCGGAACCCAGTTCCACGGCTGACGCTGAAATCGTCACCGCCCATAGACTACCTTAGAATCAGAAATCATTGACGAAAACTGAGTCCCTGCCTACCCAGAAATCATCACCGGAACCCAGATCCAAGGCTGACGCTGAAATCTTCGGCGCCCATGGACTACGTCATAATCAGAAATCATTCACAAAAACTACGTCCCTGGAGACCCAAATATCATCAACGAAACCCAGTTCCTTGGCTGACGCTGAATTCTTCAGCGCCCATGGCCTACGTCATAATCAGAAATCATTGACGAAAACTACGTCCCTAGAGAACCATAAATCATCACCGGAACCCACATCCACGGTGACGCTGAAATGTTCAGCGCCCCTGGACTACTCTAGAATCAAAATCATTGACGAAAACTGAGTCCCAGCCGACCCAGAAATCATTACCGGAACCCAGATTCTCGCTAACACTGAAATCTTCAGCGCCTATGGACAACGTCAAAATTAGAAATCATTGAAAAAAACTATGTCACTACCGACCCAGAAATAATCACCGCAACCCAGTTCAACGGCTGAAGCTGAAATCTTCACCGCCCATAGACTACGTTAGAATCCGAAATCATTGATGAAAACTGAATCCTTGCCGACCGAGAAATCATCACCAGAATTGAGTGCCACGCCTGATGCTGAAATCTTTAGCGCCTATGGACTACGTCAGAATAAAAAATCATTGGTGAAAACTGAGTCCATAGAGAACCATAAATCATCACCGGAACCCAGATCCACGGTGACGCTGAAATGCTCAGCGCCCCTGGACTACTCTAGAATCAAAATCATTGACGAAAACTGAGTCCCAGCCGACCCAGATATCATCACCGGAACCCAGTTCCACGGCTGACGCTGAAATCGTCACCGCCCATAGACTACCTTAGAATCAGAAATCATTGACGAAAACATAGTCCCTGCCTACCCAGAAATCATCACCGGAACCCAGATCCAAGGCTGACGCTGAAATCTTCGGCGCCCATGGACTACGTCATAATCAGAAATCATTCACAAAAACTACGTCCCTGGAGACCCAAATATCATCAACGAAACACAGTTCCTTGGCTGACGCTGAAATCTTCAGCGCCCATGGCCTACGTCATAATCAGAAATCATTGACGAAAACTGAGTCCCAGCCGACCCAGAAATCATCACCGGAACCCAGTTCCACGGCTGACGCTAAAATCGTCACCGCCCATAGACTACCTTAGAATCAGAAATCATTGACGAAAACTGAGTCCCTGCCTACCCAGAAATCATCACCGGAACCCAGATCCAAGGCGGACGCTGAAATCTTCGGCGCCCATGGACTACGTCATAATCAGAAATCATTCACAAAAACTACGTCCCTGGAGACCCAAATATCATCAACGAAACCCAGGTCCTTGGCTGACGCTGAAATCTTCAGCGCCCTTGGCCTACGTCATAATCAGAAATCATTGACAAAAACTACGTCCCTCGAGACCCAGAAATCATCACCGGAACCGAATTCCAAGGCTGACGCTGAAATCTTCAGCGCCCATAGCCTACATCAGAATCATAAATCAATGACGAAAATCGAGTCCCAACCGAACCAGAAATCATCACAGGAACACAGTTCCACGGCTGATGCTGAAATCTTCATCGCCCATAGACCACGTGAGAATTAGGAATCATTGACGAAAACTAAGTCCCTGCCAAGGAAGAAATCATCACCAGAACCCAGTTCCACGGCTGACGCTGAAATCGTCACTGCCCATAGACTACCTTAGAATCAGAAATCATTGACGAAAACCGAGTCCCTGCCTACCCAGAAATCATCACCGGAACCCAGATCCAAGGCTGACGCTGAAATCTTCGGCGCCCATGGACTACGTCATAATCAGAAATCATTGACGAAAACTACGTCCCTGGAGACCCAAATATCATCAACGAAACCCAGTTCCTTGGCTGACGCTGAAATCTTCAGCGCCCATGGCATACGTCATAATTAGAAATCATTGACGAAAACTGAGTCCCTGCCAACCCAAAAATCATCACCGGAACCCAGATCCAAGGCTGATGCTAAAAACTTCAGCGCCCATGGACTACGTCATAATAAAAAAGCATTGACAAAAACTACGTCCCTCGAGACCCATATATAATCAATTGAACCCAGTTCCTTGGCTGACGCTGAAATCTTCAGCGCCCATGGCCTACGTCATAATCAGAAATCATTGACGAAAACTACGTCCCTAGAGAACCATAAATCATCACCGGAACCCACATCCACGGTGACGCTGAAAACTTCAGCGCCCCTGGAGTACTCTAGAATCAAAATCATTGACGAAAACTGAGTCCCAGCTGACCCAGAAATCATCACCGGAACCCAGCTTCTCACTAACACTGAAATCTTCAGCGCCTATGGACAACGTCAAAATTAGAAATCATTGACAAAAACTGTGTCCCTGCCGACCCATAAATCATCACCGGAACACAGTTCCAAGGCTGACGCTGAAATCTTCAACGCCCATGGACTACGTCATAATAAAAAATCATTGACAAAAAGTACGTCGCTCGAGACCCATATATCATCAATGGAACCCAGTTCCTTGGCTGACGCTGAAATCTTCAGCGCCCATGGCCTACGTCAAAATCAGAAATCATTGACGAAAACTACGTCCCTAGAGAACCATAAATCATCACCGGAACCCAGATCCACGGTGACGCTGAAATGTTCAGCGCCCCTGGACTACTCTAGAATCAATATCATTGACGAAAACTGAGTCCCAGCCGACCTAGATATCATCACCGGAACCCAGATTCTCACTAACACTGAAATCTTCAGCGCCTATGGAAAACGTCAAAATTAGAAATCATTGACAAAAACTGTGTCCCTGCCGACCCAAAAATCATCACCGGAACACAGTTCCAAGGTTGACGCTGAAATCTTCAACGCCCATGGACTACGTCATAATAAAAAATCATTGATGAAAACTGAGTCCCCACCCACCCGAAAATCATCACCGGAACCTAGATCCACGCTGACGTTGAAATGTTCAGCGCCCATGGCCTACGTCATAATCAGAAATCATGGATGAAAACTGAGACCCTGCCTACCCAGAAATCATCACCGGAACCCAGATCCAAGGCTGATGCTAAAAACTTCAGCGCCCATGGACTACGTCATAATCAGAAATCATTGACGAAAACTGCGTCCCTAGAGACCTAGAAATCGTCACCGGAACCCAGTTCCTTTGCTGACGCTGAAATCTTCAGCGCCCATGGCCTACATCAGAATCAGAAATCGTTGACGAAAACTAGATCCCTAAAGACCTATAAATCATCACCGGAACCTAGTTCCACGACTGACGCTGAAATCATCACCGCCCATAGACTACCTTAGAATCAGAATTCATTGACGAAAACTGAGTCCCTGCCTACCCAGAAATCATCACCAGAACCCAGATCCAAGGCTGATGCTGAAATCTTCAGCGCCCATAGACTACGTCATAATCAGAATTCATTCACGAAAACTACGTGCCTGGAGACCCAAATATCATCAACGAAACCCAGGTCCTTGGCTGACGCTGAAATCTTCAGCGCCCATGGCCTACGTCATAATCAGAAATCGTTGACAAAAACTACGTCCCTCGAGACCCATAAATCATCACCGGAACCGAATTCAAAGGCTGACGCTAAAATCTTCAGCGCCCATGGCCTACATCAGATTGATAAATCAAAGACGAAAACCGAGTCCCTACCGAACCAGAAATCATCACAGGAACACAGTTCCACGGCTGATGCTGAAATCTTCATCGCCCATAGACCACGTGAGAATTAGAAATCATTGACGAAAACTAAGTCCCTGCCAAGGAAGAAATCATCACCAGAACCCAATTCCACGGCTGACGCTGAAATTGTCACCGCCCATAGACTACGTCAAAATCAGAAATCATTGATGAAAACTGAGTCCCTACCAACCCAGAAATCATCACCGGAACCCAGATCCAAGGCTGATGCTAAAAACTTCAGCGCCCATGGACTACGTCATAATAAAAAATCATTGACAAAAACTACGTCCGTCGAGACCCATATATAATCAATGGTACCCAGTTCCTTGGCTGACGCTGAAATCTTCAGCGCCCATGGCATACGTCATAATCAGAAATCATTGACGAAAACTGAGTCCCTGCCAACCCAAAAATCATCACCGGAACCCAGATCCAAGGCTGATGCTAAAAACTTCAGCGCCCATGGACTACGTCATAATAAAAAAGCATTGACAAAAACTACGTCCCTCGAGACCCATATATAATCAATGGAACCCAGTTCCTTGGTTGACGCTGAAATCTTCAGCGCCCATGGCCTACGTCATAATCAGAAATCATTGACGAAAACTACGTCCCTAGAGAACCATAAATCATCACCGGAACCCACATCCACGGTGACGCTGAAATCTTCAGCGCCCCTGGACTACTCTAGAATCAAAATCATTGACGAAAACTGTATCCTAGCCGACCCAGAAATCATCACCGGAACCCAGATTCTCGCTAACACTGAAATCTTCAGCGCCTATGGACAACGTCAAAATTAGAAATCATTGAAAACAACTATGTCACTACCGACCCAGAAATAATCACCGGAACACAGTTCCACGGCTGACGCTGAAATCTTCACCGCCCATAGATAACGTTAGAATCCGAAATCATTGTTGAAAACTGAGTCCTTGCCGACCTAGAAATCATCACCAGAATTGAGTGCCATGCCTTATGCTGTAATCTTCAGCGCCTATGGACTACGTCATAATAAAAAATCATTGATGAAAACTGAGTCCCAGCCCACCCGGAAATCATCACCGGAACCTAGATCCACGTTGACGTTGAAATCTTCAGCGCCCATGGCCTACGTCATAATCAAAAATCATTTACGAAAACTAAGACCCTGCCTACCCAGAAATCATCACCGAAACCCAGATCCAAGGCTGAAGCTGAAATCTTTAGCCCTATGGCCTATATTAGAATCAGAAATGATTGACGAAAACAGAGTCCCTGCCGAACCAGAAATCATCACCGGAACACAGTTCCATGGCTGACGCTGAAATCTTCACCTCACATAGACTACGTGAGAATCAGGAATCATTGAGGAAAATTGCGTCCCTGCCGACCTAGAAATCATCACCGAAACCAAGTTCCACGGCTGACGCTGAAATCATCAGCGCCCATAAACTACCTCAAAATCAGAAATCATTGACAAAAACTGAGTCCCTACCTACCTAGAAATCATCACCGGAACCCAGATCGAAGGCTGACGCTGAAAGCTTCAGCGCCTATGGCCTACATCAAAATAGGAAATCATTGACGAAAACTCCGTCCATGCCGACGAAGAAAACATCACCGGAACCAAGTTCCACGGTTGATGCTGAAATCGTCACCGCCCATAGACTAGCTCAGAATTAGAAATCATTGACGAAAAGTAAGACCCTACCACCTAGAAATCATCACCAGAACCCAGATCGAAGGCTGACTCTGAAAGCTTCAGCACCCATGGCCTACGTTATAATCAGAAATCATTGACGAAAATGGAACCCTGGAGACCCAAATATCATCACCGGAACCCAATTCTTTGGCTGACGTTAAAATCTTCAGCGCCCATGGCCTATATCAGAATCAGAAATTAGTGACGAAAACTGTGTCCCTAGAGACCCAAATATCATCATCGGAACCCAGTTCCTTGGCTGACGCTTAAATCTTCTCTGCCCATAGACTACATGAGAATCAGGAATCATTGATGAAAACTGAGTCCCTGTCGACACAGAAATCATCAACGGAGCCCAGTTCCATGGCTGACGCTCAAAATCTTCAGCGCCCATTGACTACCTCAGACTCAGAAATCAATGACGTAAACTAAGTCCCTGCAGACCTAGAAATTAACGCCGGAACCCAGTTCCAAGGCTGATGCTGAAATCTTTAGCGTCCATGGCCTACATCAGAATCATAAATCATTGACGAAAACTGCGTCCTTAGAGACCCAGATATCAACACCAGAATCCAGTTCTAGGGCTGACGCTGGAATCTTTAGCTCCCATACACCCTCAAAATAAGATATCATTGATGAAAACTAAGCCCCTACCGACCCAAAAATCATCAACGGAACCCAGTTCCACGGCTGACGCTGGAATCTTTATCGCCCTTGGCCTACATCAGAATCAGAAATCATTGACCAAAACTGAGTCCCTGCTGAACCAAAAATCATCACTAGAACCCAGTTCCACGACTGACGCTGAAATCTTCATTGCCCTTGTCCTACATCAGAATAAAAAATCATTGACGAAAACTGCGTCCTTGGAGACCCATAAATCATCACCGGAACCCAGTTCCAGGGCTGACGCTGAAATCTTGAGCGCCCATGGCCTACGTTAGAATCAGAAATCATTGAGGAAAACTGAGTGCGTTTCGACCCTGAAATGATCACCAGAACCCAGTTCCATGGCTGACGCTGAAATCTTCAGCTCCCATGGACTACGTCATAATAAAAAATCATTGACGAAAACCGAGTCCCTGCCGAACAAAAAATCATCACCGGAACCAAGTTCCACGGCTGACGCTGAAATCTTCAGCGCCCATGGCCTACATCAGAATCAGAAATTATTGACGAAAACTGCGTCCTTGGAGACCTAGATATCATCACCGGAACCCAGTTCCAGGGCTGACGCTGAAATCTTTAGTGACGATGGCCTACGTCAGAATCAAAAATCATTGACGAAAACTGAGTGCGTTTCGACCCAGAAATCATCACCACAACCCAGTCCCACGGCTGACGCTGAAATCGTCACCGCCCATGGACTACGTCAGAATCAGAAATCATTAACGAAAACTAAGTCCCTGCCCATCCATATATCATCACCGCAACCCAGATCCAAGGATGATGCTGAAATCTTCAGATATCATGGACTACGTCATAATCAGAAATCATTGAGGAAAATTGCGTCCCTGGACACCCAGATATCATCACTGGAATCTAGCTCCACAAGTGACGCTGAAATCTTCAACGCCCATGTAGTACGTCATAATTAGAAATCATTGATGAAAACTGCATCCCTAAGACCCGTATATCATTACCGGAACCTAGTTCCACGGCTAACACTGAAATCTTCAGCTCCTATGGTCTATATCAGAATCAGAAATCATTGACGAAAACTGAGTCCCTACCAACCCACATATCATCACCGGAACCCATTTCCACGGCTGACGCTGAAAACTGCATCCTTGGAGACCCATAAATCATCACCAGAACCCAGTTCCAAGGCTGACGCTGAAATATTGAGCGCCCATGGCCTACATTAGAATCAGAAATCATTGAGGAAAATTGAGTGCGTTTCAACCCTGAAATCATTACTGCCAGTTCCACGGCTGACGCTGGAATCTTCAGCTCCCATACACTACCTCAGAATCAAAAATCATTGACGAAAATTGAGTCCCTACCGAACCAAAAATCATCACCGGAACACAGTTCCATGGCTGACGCTGAAATCTTCTCCGCCAATAGACTACGTGAGAATCAGGAATCAGTGACGAAAACTGAGTCCCTGCCGACCTAGAAATCATCACTAGAACCCAGTTCCATGGCTGACGCAGAAATCATCAGCAGCCTTAGAATACCTAAGAATTAGAAATCATTGACGAAAATTGCGTCTTCGGAGACCTAGAAATCATCACCGGAACCCAGTTCCAAGGCTGACGCTGAAATCTGCAACGCACAAGGCCTACATCAGAATCATTAATCATTGATGAAAACTGAGTCCCTGCCGACCTAGACATCATCACCAGAACAAAGTTCCATGGCTAACACTGAAATCGTCACCAGCCATATATGACCTCAGAATAAGAAATCATTGACGAAAACTGAGTCCCTCCCGAACCAAAAATCATCACCGGAACACAGTTCCACAGCTGACGCTAAAATCGTCACCAGCCACAGACTACCTCAGAATTAGAAATCATTGACCAAAACTGAGTCCCTGCCTACCCAGAAATCATCACCGGAACCCAGTTCCAAGGCAGACGCTGAAATCTTCAGCACCCAAGGCCTACATAATAATCAGAAATCATTGACGAAAACTGCGTCCCTAAGACCCATATATCATCACCTCAAACCAGTTCCATGGCAGATGCTGCAATCTTCAGCGCCCACGACCTACATCATAATCAGAAATCATTGATGAAAACTTCGGCCTTGGAGACCTAGAAATTATCACCGAAACTCAGTTCCAAGGCTGACGCTGAAATCTTCAACGCCCAAGGCCTACATCAGAATAAGAAATCATTGAGAAAAACTAAGTCCCTACCGAACTATAAATAATCACCAAAACACAATTCCACGGCTGACACTGAAATCTTCTCTGCCCATAGACTACGTGAGAATCAGGAATCATTGACGAAAACTGAGTCCCTATCGACCAAGAAATAATCACCGGAACCCAGTTCCACGGCTGATGCTGAAATCGTCACCTGCCACAGACTACCTCAGAATCAGAAAACATTGACGAAAACTGAGTCCCTGCCGACTGAGAAATCATCACTGGAACCCAGTTCCACGGCTGACACTGAAATCATCACCTGCCACATACTATCTCAGAATCAGAAAACATTAATGAAAACTAAGTCCATAGAGACCTAGAAATCATCACCGGAACCCTGTTCCAACGCTGACGCTGAAATATTCTTCGCCATAGACTACGTGAGAATCACGAATCATTGACGAAAACTGAATCCCTGCCGAACCAGAAATCATCACCGGAACCCAGTTCCATGGATGACGCTGAAATCTTCAGCGCCTATGTACTACATCATAATCAGAAATCTTTGACGAAGATTGAGTTCCTACCGAACCAGAAATCATCACCGGAACCCAGTTCCATGGCTAACGCTGAAATCTTCATCGCCCATGGACTAAGTCATAATCAGAAATCATTGACGAACACTACGTCCCTGAGACCCATATATCACCACGGGAACCTCGTTCCACGACTGACGCTGAAATCTTCAACGCCCATGGACTATATCATAATCAGAAATCATTGACGACAACTGCGTCCCTGAGACCCGTATATCAGCACCGGAACCCAATTCCACGACTGATGTTGAAATCTTCAACACCCATGGACTACGTCGTAATCAGAAATCATTGACGAAAACTGCATCCCTGAGACTCGTATATCACCACTGGAACTTAGTTCCACGGCTGACGTTGAAATCTTCAACACCCATGGACTACATCGTAATTAGAAAACATTCACGAAAACTGCGTCTCTGAGACCCGTATATCATCACCGGTACCTAGTTCCACGGCTGATGCTGAAATCTTCAACACCTATGGACTACGTCGTAATTAGAAAACATTCACGAAAATTGCGTCCCTGATACCCGTATATCATCACCGGAACCCAGTTCCACGGCTGACGTTGAAATCTTCAACAACTATGGACTATGTCGTAATTAGAAATAATTCACGAAAACTACGTCCCTGACACCTGTATATCATCACCGGAACATAGTTCATGGTTGACGCTGAAATCTTCAATACCCATGGACTACGTCGTAATGGGAAATCATTGACGGAACTGCGTCCCTGAGACCAGTATATCATCACCGGAACCCGGTTCCATGCCTGACGCTGAAATCTTCAGCGCCCATGGACTACGTCATAATCAGAAATCATTTACAAAAACTGCGTCCCTAAGACCCCTATATCATCACCGGAACCTAGTTCCACAGTTGACGCTGAAATCTTCACCGCCCATGGACTACATCATAATCAGAAATCATTGACGAAAACTGCGTCCCTGCCGAACCAGAAATCATCACCGGAACCTAGTTCCATGCCTGGCGCTCAAATCTTCAGCGCCCATGGACTACGTTATAATCAGAAATCATTGACGAAAACTATGTCCCTGAGACCCCTATATCATCACCGAAACCCAGTTCCATTGCTGATACTGAAATCTTCAGCTCTCATGGCCTATATCATAATAAAAAATCATTGACGAAAACTGTGTCCCTGAGACCCATATATCATCACTGGAACCTCGTTCCTCGGCTGACGCTAAAATCTTCAACACCCATGCATTATGTCATAGTTACAAATCATTGACGAAAATTGTGTACCTGAGACCCCTATATCATCACCGGAACCCAGTTCCATGGCTGACGCTGAAATCTTCAGCGCCTATGGACTACATCATAATAAAAAATCATTGATGAAAACTGCGTCCCTCAGACCCCTATATCATCACCGGAACCCACTTCAACGGCTGACGCTGAAATCTTCACCGCCCATGGACTACGTCATAATGATAAATCATTGACGGAAACTGCATCCCTGAGACCTATATATCATCACCAGAAACTTGTTCCACGGCTAACGCTGAAATCTTTAACGCCCATGCACTACGTTATAATTAGAAATCATTGACGAAAACTGCGTCACTAAGACCCGTATATCATCATCGGATCCCAGTTCCACGGCTGACGCTGAAATCTCCAGCGCCCATGGACTATGTTATAATCAGAAATCATTGACGAAAACTGAGTCCGTACCGAACCAGAAATCATCACCGAAACCCAGTTCAATTGTTGATGCTGAAATCTGCAGCTCCCATGGCCTATATCAGAATAAAAAATCATTGAAGAAAATTGCGTCCCTGAGACCCATATATCATCACCGGAACCTCGTTCCACAGCTGACGCTGAAATCTTCAACGCCCATGCACTATGCCATAATTAGAAATCATTGATTAAAACTGCATCCCTGAGACCCCTATATCATCACCGCAACCCAGTTCCATGGCTGACGCTGAAATCTTCATCGCCCATGGACTACGTCATAATCAGAAATCATTGACGAAAACTATGTCCCTGAGACCCATATATCATCGCCGGAACCCAGTTCCACGACTGTTGCTGAAATCTTCAGCGCACATGGACTATGTCATAAGCAGAAATCATTGACGAAAACTGAGTCCTTGCCAAACCAAAATTCATCACCGGAATCCAATTCCATGGCTGACGCTGAAATCTTCATCGCCCATGGACTACGTCATTATCAGAAATCATTGACGAAAACTGCGTCCCTCAGAGCCCTATATCATCACCAGAACCTAGTTCAATGGCTGACGCTGAAATCTTCACCGCCCATGGACTACGTCATAATGAGAAATCATCGACGAAAACTGCATCCCTGAGAGCGGTATATCATCACCGGAACGCAGTTCCACGGCTGACGGTGAATTCTTCAACACCCATGGATTGCATCGTAATTAGAAATCATTGACAAAAATTGCATCCCTAAGACCCATATATCATCACCGGAACCTTGTTCCATGTCTGACGCTGAAATCTTTAACGCCCATGCACTACGTCATAATTAGAAATCATTGACGAAAACTGCGTCCCTGCCTACCCTGAAATCATCACCGGAACCCATTTACAAGGCTGACGCTGAAATCTTCAATGCCTATGGACTACGTCATAACAAGAAATCATTGACAAAAACTGAGTCCCTGTCGAACGACAAATCATCACCAAAAACCGGTTCCATGGCTGACGCTGAAATCTTCATCGCCCATGGACTACTTCATAATCAGAAATCAGTGACGAAAACTACATCCCTGAGACCCCTATATCATCACCGGAACCCACTTCCACGACTGACACTGAAATCTTCATCGCCCATGGACTACATCATAATCAGAAATCATTGACGAAAACTGAGTCCCTGCCGAACCAAAAATCAACATAGGAACCCAGTTCCACGGCCGACGCTCAATCCTTCAGCGACCATAGACGACGTCATAATAAGAAATGATTGACGAAAACTGCGTCCCTAAGACCCCTATATCATCATCGGAACCTAGTTCCACGTATGACGCTCAAATCTTCAGCGCCCATGGACTACATTATAATCAGAAATCATTGACGAAAACTTAGTCCCTGCCGAACCAGAAATCATCACAGGCACCCAGTTCCACGGCCGACGCTCAATCCTTCAGCGACCATGGACGACGTCATAATCAGAAATGATTGACGAAAACTGCGTCCCTAAGACCCCTATATCATCATCGGAACCTAGTTCCACGTATGACGCTGAAATCTTCAGCGCCCATGGACTACGTTATAATCAGAAATCATTGACGAAAACTTAGTCCCTGCCGAACCAGAAATCATCACAGGCACCCAGTTCCATGGCTGACGCTCAATCCTTCAGCGCCCATGGACGACGTCATAATAAGAAATGATTGACGAAAACTGCGTCCCTGAGACCCCTATATCATCACCGGAACCTAGTTCCATGGCTGACGCTGAAATCTTCAGCGCCTATGGACTACGTCATAATTAGAAATCATTCATGAAAACTAAATCCCTGAGCCTATGTGAGAATCAAGAATATTTGATGAAAACTAAGTCCCTACCGACCCAGAAATCATCACCGGAACCCAGTTCCACGGCTGACGTTGAATTCTTCAACACCCAAGGATTGCATCGTAATTAGAAATCATTGACAAAAATTGCGTCCCTAAGACCCATATATCATCACCGGAACCTTGTTCCATGTCTGACGCTGAAATCTTTAACGCCCATGCACTACGTCATAATTAGAATCATTGACGAAAACTGCGTCCCTGAGACCCATATATCATCACCGGAACCTTGTTCCACGGCTCAAGCTGAAATCTTTAACGCCCATGCACTATGTTATAATTAGAAATCATTGACGAAAACTGCGTCCCTAAGACCCGTATATCATCACCGGAACCCAGTTCCACGGTTGACGCTGAAATCTTCAGCGCCCATGGACTATGTTATAATCAGAATCATTGATGAAAACTGAGTCCCTGCCGAACCAGAAATCATCACCGGAACCCAGTTCCATTGCTTATGCTGAAATCTTCAGCTCTCATGGCCTATATCAGAATAAAAAATCATTGACGAAAACTGCGTCCCTGAGACCCATATATCATCACCGGAACCTCGTTCTACAGTTGACGCTGAAATCTTCAACGCCCATGCACTAAGCCATTATTGGAAATCATTGACGAAAACTGCGTCCGTGAGACCCTTATGCATCACCGGAATACATATCCAAGGCTGACGCAGAAATCTTCAGCGCCCATGGACTACGTCATAACAAGAAATCATTGACGAAAACTGAGTCCCTGCCTACCCAGAAATCATCACCGGAACCCATTTACAAGGCTGACGCTGAAATCTTCAGCGCCTATGGACTACGTCATAATCAGAAATCATTGACAAAAACTGAGTCCCTACCGAACTAGAAATCATCACCAGAAACCAGTTCCATGGCTGACACTGAAATCTTCAGCGCCTATAGACTACGTCATAATCAGAAATCATTGACAAAAACTGAGTCCCTACCGAACTAGAAATCATCACCAGAAACCAGTTCCATGACTGACGCTGAAATCTTCAACACCCTTGGACTCTGTCATAATCAGAAATCAATGACGAAAATTGAGTCCCTGCCGAACCAGAAATCATCACCGGAACCCAGTTCCGTGGCTGATGCTGAAATCTTCACCTCCCATGGCCTCCATCAGAATAAAAAATCATTGATGAAAACTGCGTCCATGAGACCCATATATCAGCACCGGAACCTTGTTCCACGGCTGACGCTGAAATCTTAAACACCCATGCACTACGTCATAATCAGAAATCATTGACGAAAACTGCGTCCCTAGGACATGTATATCATCACAGGAACCCAGTTCCAAGCCTGATGCTGAAATCTTCAGCGCTTATGGACTACATCAGAATCCGAAATCATTGACGAAAATTGAGTACCTACCGAACCAGAAATCATCACCGGAACACAGTTCCAGGGCTGCCGATGAAATCATCACCAGCCACAAACTACCTCAGAATCAGAAATCATTGACGAAAACAGCATCCCTGCCTACCCAGAAATCGTCAGTAGAATCCATATCCAAGGCTGACGAAGAAATCTTCAGTGCCCATGGACTACGTCATAACAAGAAATCATTGACGAAAACTGAGCCCCTGCCTACCCAAAAATCATCACCGGAACCCATTTACAAGGCTGACGCTGAAATCTTCAACGCCTATGGACTACGTCATAACAAGAAATCATTGACAAAAACTGAGTCCCTGTCGAACGAGAAATCATCACCAGAAACCGGTTCCATGGCTGACGCTGAAATCTTCATCGCCCATGGACTACTTCATAATCAGAAATCAGTGACGAAAACTACATCCCTGAGACCCCTATATCATCACCGGAACCCACTTCCACGACTTACGCTGAAATCTTCATCGCCCATAGACTACATCATAATCAGAAATCATTGACGAAAACTGAGTCCCTGCCGAACCAAAAATCAACAAAAGAACCCAGTTCCACGGCCGACGCTCAATCCTTCAGCGACCATGGACGACGTCATAATAAGAAATGATTGACGAAAACTGCGTCCCTAAGACCCCTATATCATCATCGGAACCTAGTTCCACGTATGACGCTCAAATCTTCAGCGCCCATGGACTACATTATAATCAGAAATCATTGACGAAAACTTGGTCCCTGCCGAACCAGAAATCATCACAGGCACCCAGTTCCACGGCCGACGCTCAATCCTTCAGCGACCATGGACGACGTCATAATAAGAAATGATTGACGAAAACTGCGTCCCTAAGACCCCTATATCATCATCGGAACCTAGTTCCACGTATGACGTTGAAATCTTCAGCGCCCATGGACTACGTTATAATCAGAAATCATTGACGAAAACTTAGTCCCTGCCGAACCAGAAATCATCACAGGAACCCAGTTCCACGGCCGACGCTCAATCCTTCAGCGACCATGGACGACGTCATAATAAGAAATGATTGACGAAAACTGCGTCCCTAAGACCCCTATATCATCATCGGAACCTAGTTCCACGTATGACGTTGAAATCTTCAGTGCCCATCGACTACGTTATAATCAAAAATCATTGACGAAAACTTAGTCCCTGCCGAACCAGAAATCATCACAGGCACCCAGTTCCACGACTGACGCTCAATCCTTCAGCGCCCATGGACGACATCATAATAAGAAATGATTGACGAAAACTGCATCCCTGAGACCCCTATATCATCACCGGAACCTAGTTCCATGGCTGACGCTGAAATCTTCAGCGCCTATGGACTACGTCATAATTAGAAATCATTCATGAAAACTAAATCCCTGAGCCTATGTGAGAATCAAGAATATTTGATGAAAACTAAGTCCCTACCGAACCAGAAATCATCACAGGCACCCAGTTCCACGGCTGACGCTGAATCCTTCAGCGCCCATGGACGACGTCATAATAAGAAATGATTGACGAAAACTACGTCCCTTAGACCCCTATATCATCACCGGAACCTAGTTCCACGGATGACGCTGAAATCTTCACCGCCCATGGACTACGTCATAATCAGAAATCATTTACGAAAACTAAATCCCTGAGCCTATGTGAGAATCAAGAATCATTGATGAAAACTGCGTCCCTACCGACCCAGAAATCATCACCGGAACGCAGTTCCACGGCTGACGGTGAATTCTTCAACACCCATGGATTGCATCGTAATTAGAAATCATTGACAAAAATTGCGTCCCTAAGACCCATATATCATCACCGGAACCTTGTTCCATGTCTGACGTTGAAATCTTTAACGCCCATGCACTACGTCATAATTAGAACTCATTGACGAAAAATGCGTCCTTGAGACCCATATATCATCACCGGAAACCTTGATCCACGGCTCACGCAGAAATCTTTAACGCCCATGCACTACGTTATAATTAGAAATCATTGACGAAAATTGCGTCCCTGCCTACCCTGAAATCATCACCGGAACCCATTTACAAGGCTGACGCTGAAATCTTCAGCGCCCATGGACTACGTCATAACAAGAAATCATTGACAAAAACTCAGTCCCTGCCGAACCAGAAATCATCAGAGGCACCCAGTTCCACGGCTGACGGTGAAATCTTCAGCGCCCATGGACGACGTCATAATAAGAAATGATTGACGAAAACTACGTCCCTGAGACCCCTATATCATCACCGGAAGCTAGTTCCGCGGCTGACGCTGAAATCTTCAGCGCCCATGGACTACGTCATAATCAGAAATCATTGATGAAAACTGAGTACCTGCCAAACCAGAAATCATCACAGGAACCCAGTTCCACAGCTCACGCTCAATCCTTCAGCGCCAATGGACGACGTCATAATAAGAAATGATTGACGAAAACTGCGTCCCTTAGACCCATATATCATCACCGGAACCTAGTTCCACGGATGACGCTGAAATCTTCACCGCCCATGGACTACGTCATAAACAGAAATCATTTACGAAAACTAAATCCCTGAGCCTGTGTGAGAATCAAGAATATTTGATGAAACCTAAGTCCCTACCGACCCAGAAATCATCACCGGTACCCAGTTCCACGGCTGACGCTGAATTCTTCAACACCCATGGATTGCATCGTAATTAGAAATCATTGACAAAAATTACGTCCCTAAGACCCATATATCATCACCGGAACCTTGTTCCATGTCTGACGCTGAAATCTTTAACGCCCATGCACTACGTCATAATTAGAAATCATTGTCGAAAACTGCGTCCCTAAGACCCATTTATCATCACCGGAACCTTGTTCCACGGCTAACGCTGAAATTTTTAACGCCCATGCACTACGTTATAATTAGAAATCAATGACGAAAACTGTGTCACTAAGACCCGTATATCATCACCGGAACCCAGTTCCACGGCTGACGCTTAAATCTTCAGCGCCCATGGACTATGTTATAATCAGAATAATTGATGAAAACTGCGTCCCTGCCGAACCAGAAATCATCACCGGAACCCAGTTCCATTGCTGATGCTGAAATATTCAGCTCTCATGGCCTATATCAGAATAAAAAATCATTGACGAAAACTGCGTCCCTGAGACCCATATATCATCACCGGAACCTCGTTCCACAGCTGACGCTGAAATCTTCAACGCCCATGCACTATGCCATAATTAGAAATCATTGACGAAAACTGCGTCCGTGAGACACTTATACATCACCGAAATCCATATCCAAGGCTGAAGCAAAAATCTTTAGCGCCAATGGACTACGTCATAACAAGAAATCATTGACAAAAACTGAGTCCCTACCTACCCAGAAATCATCACCGGAACCCATTTACAAGGCTGACGCTGAAATCTTCAGCGCCCATGGACTACGTCATAATCAGAAATCGTTGACAAAAACTGAGTCCCTGCCGAACTAGAAATCATCACCAGAAACCAGTTCCATGGCTGACGCTGAAATCTTAAACGCCCATGCACTACGTCATAATCATAAATCATTGACGAAAAATGCGTCCCTAGGACATGGATATCATCACAGGAACCCAGTTCCAAGCCTGATGCTGAAATCTTCAGCGCTTATGGACTACATCAGAATCCGAAATCATTGACGAAAATTGAGTACCTACCGAACCAGAAAGCATCAACGGAACACAGTTCCAGGGCTGACGATGAAATCATCACCAGCCACAAACTACCTCAGAATCACAAATCAATGATGAAAACTGCATCCCTGCCTACCGAGAAATCGTCACTAGAACCCATATCCAAGGCTGACAAAGAAATCTTCAGCGCCCATGGACTACGTCATAACAAGAAATCATTGACGAAAACTGAGTCCCTGCCGAACTAGAAATCATCACCAGAAACCAGTTCCATGGCTGACGCTGAAATCTTCATCGCCCATGGACTACTTCATAATCAGAAATCAGTGAGGAAAACTACGTCCCTGAGACCCCTATATCATCACCGGAACCCACTTCCACGACTGACGTTGAAATCTTCATCGCCCATGGACTACATCATAATCAGAAATCATTGACGAAATCTGAGTCCCTGCCGAACCAGAAATCAACACAGGAACCCAGTTCCACGGCCGACGCTCAATCCTTCAGTGACCATGGACGACTTCATAATAAGAAATGATTGACGAAAACTGCGTCCCTAAGACCCCTATATCATCACCCGAACCTAGTTCCACAGCTCACGCTGAAATCTTCAATGCCCATGCACTATACCATAATTAGAAATCATTGACGAAAACTGCATCCGTGAGACCCTTATACATCACCGGAATCCATATCCAGGGCTGACGCAAATATCTTTAGCGCCCATGGACTACGTCATAACAAGAAATCATTGACGAAAACTGAGTCCCTACCTACCCAAAAATCATCACCGGAACCCATTTACAAGGCTGACGCTGAAATCTTCAGCGCCCATGGACTACGTCATAATCAGAAATCATTGACAAAAACTGAGTCCCTGCCGAACTAGAAATCATCACCAGAAACCAGTTCCATGGCTGACGCTGAAATCTTTATCGCCCATAGACTACATCATAATCAGAAATCATTGACGAAAACTAAGTCCCTGAGACCAGTATATCATCACCGGAACCCAGTTCCATGACTAACGCTGAAATCTTCAACACCCTTGGACTCTGTCATAATCAAAAATCAATGACGAAAATTGAGACCCTGCCGAACCAGAAATCATCACCGGAACCCAGTTCCATGGCTGATGCTGAAATCTTCACCTCCTATGGCCTCCATCAGAATAAAAAATCATTGACGAAAACTGCGTCCATGAGACCCCTATATCATCACCGGAACCCACTTCCACGACTGACGCTGAAATCTTCATCGCCCATGGACTACATCATAATCAGAAATCATTGACGAAAACTGAGTCCCTGCCGAACCAGAAATCAACACAGGAACCCAGTTCCACGGCCGACGCTCAATCCTTCAGTGACCATGGACGACTTCATAATAAGAAATGATTGACGAAAACTACGTCCCTAAGACCCCTATATCATCACCGGAACCTAGTTCCACGGCTAACGTTGAAATCTTTAGCGCCCATGGACTACGTCATAATCAGAAATCATTGACGATAACTGAGTCCCTGCCGAACCAGAAATCATCACAGGCACCCAGTGCCACGGCTGACGCTCAATCCTTCAGCGCCCATGGATGACGTCATAATAAGAAATGATTGACGAAAACTACGTCCCTGAGACCCCTATATCATCACCGGAAGCTAGTTCCGCGGCTGATGCTGAAATCTTCAGCGCCCATGGACTACGTCATAACAAGAAATCATTGACGAAAACTGAGTCCCTGCCGAACTAGAAATCATCACCAGAAACCAATTCCATGGCTGACGCTGAAATCTTCATCGCCCATGGACTACTTCATAATCAGAAATCAGTGACGAAAACTACGTCCCTGAGACCCCTATATCATCACCGGAACCCACTTCCACGAATGACGCTGAAATCTTCATCGCCCGTGGACTACATCATAATAAGAAATGATTGACGAAAACTTAGTCCCTGCCGAACCAGAAATCAACACAGGAACCCAGTTCCACAGCCGACGCTCAATCCTTCAGTGACCATGGACGACTTCATAATAAGAAATGATTGATGAAAACTGCGTCCCTAAGACCCCTATATCATCACCGGAACCTAGTTCCACGGCTGACGCTGAAATCTTCAGCGCCCATGGACTACGTCATAATCAGAAATCATTGACGATAACTGAGTCCCTGCCGAACCAGAAATCATCACAGGCACCCAGTTCCATGGCTGACGCTCAATCCTTCAACGCCCATGGACGACGTCATAATAAGAAATGATTGACGAAAACTACGTCCCTGAGACCCCTATATCATCACCGGAAGCTAGTTCCGCGGCTGACGCTGAAATCTTCAGCGCCCATGGACTACGTCATAATCAGAAATCATTGGTGAAAACTGAGTACCTGCCGAACTAGAAATCATCACAGGAACCCAGTTCCACCGCTCACGCTCAATCCTTCAGCGCCAATGGACGACGTCATAATAAGAAATGATTGACGAAAACTACGTCCCTTAGACCCCTATATCATCACCGGAACCTAGTTCCACGGATGACGCTGAAATCTTCACCGCCCATGGACTACGTCATAATCAGAAATCATTTATGAAAACTAAATCCCTGAGCCTATGTGAGAATCAAGAATCATTGATGAAAACTGCGTCCCTACCGACCCAGAAATCATCATCGGAACGCAGTTCCACGGCTGACGGTGAATTCTTCAACACCCATGGATTGCATCGTAATTAGAAATCATTGACAAAAATTGCGTCCCTAAGACCCATATATCATCACCGGAACCTTGTTCCATGTCTGACGCTGAAATCTTTAACGCCCATGCACTACGTCATAATTAGAACTCATTGACGAAAAATGCGTCCTTTAGACCCATATATCATCACCGGAAACCTTGATCCACGGCTAACGCAGAAATCTTTAACGCCCATGCACTACGTTATAATTAGAAATCATTGACGAAAATTGCGTCCCTGCCTACCCTGAAATCATCACCGGAACCCATTTACAAGGCTGACGCTGAAATCTTCAGCGCCCATGGACTACGTCATAACAAGAAATCATTGACAAAAACTCAGAGCCTGCCGAACCAGAAATCATCAGAGGCACCCAGTTCCACGGCTGACGGTGAAATCTTCAGCGCCCATGGACGACGCCATAATAAGAAATGATTGACGAAAACTACGTCCCTGAGACCCCTATATCATCACCGGAAGCTAGTTCCGCGGCTGACGCTGAAATCTTCAGCGCCCATGGACTACGTCATAATCAGAAATCATTGATGAAAACTGAGTACCTGTCGAACTAGAAATCATCACAGGAACCCAGTTCCACAGCTCACGCTCAATCCTTCAGCGCCAATGGACGACGTCATAATAAGAAATGATTGACGAAAACTACGTCCCTTAGACCCCTATATCATCACCGGAACCTAGTTCCACGGATGACGCTGAAATCTTCACCGCCCATGGACTACGTCATAATCAGAAATCATTTACGAAAACTAAATCCCTGAGCCTATGTGAGAATCAAGAATCATTGATGAAAACTGCGTCCCTACCGACCCAGAAATCATCACCGGAACGCAGTTCCACGGCTGACGGTGAATTCTTCAACACCCATGGATTGCATCGTAATTAGAAATCATTGACAAAAATTGCGTCCCTAAGACCCATATATCATCACCAGAACCTTGTTCCATGTCTGACGCTGAAATCTTTAACGCCCATGCACTACGTCATAATTAGAACTCATTGACGAAAAATGCGTCCTTGAGACCCATATATCATCACCGGAAACCTCGATCCACGGCTAACGCAGAAATCTTTAACGCCCATGCACTACGTTATAATTAGAAATCATTGACGAAAATTGCGTCCCTGCCTACCCTGAAATCATCACCCGAACCCATTTACAAGGCTGACGCTGAAATCTTCAGCGCCCATGGACTACGTCATAACAAGAAATCATTGACAAAAACTCAGTCCCTGCCGAACCAGAAATCATTAGAGGCACCCAGTTCCACGGCTGACGGTGAAATCTTCAGCGCCCATGGACGACGTCATAATAAGAAATGATTGACGAAAACTACGTCCCTAAGACCCCTATATCATCACCGGAAGCTAGTTCCGCAGCTGACGCTGAAATCTTCAGCGCCCATGGACTACGTCATAATCAGAAATCATTGATGAAAACTGAGTACCTGCCGAACCAGAAATCATCACAGGAACCCAGTTCCACAGCTCATGCTCAATCCTTCAGCGCCAATGGACGACGTCATAATAAGAAATGATTGACGAAAACTGCATCCCTTGGACCCATATATCATCACCGGAACCTAGTTCCACGGATGACGCTGAAATCTTCACCGCCCATGGACTACGTCATAATCAGAAATCATTTACGAAAACTAAATCCCTGAGCCTATGTGAGAATCAAGAATCATTGATGAAAACTGCGTCCCTACCGACCCAGAAATCATCACCAGAACCCAGTTCCACGGCTGACGGTGAATTCTTCAACACCCATGGATTGCATCGTAATTAGAAATCATTGACAAAAAATGTGTCCCTAAGACCCATATATCATCACCGGAACCTTGTTCGATGTCTGACGCTGAAATCTTTAACGCCCATGCACTACGTCATAATTAGAACTCATTGACGAAAAATGCGTCCTTGAGACCCATATATCATCACCGGAAACCTTGATCCACGGCTAACGCAGAAATCTTTAACGCCCATGCACTACGTTATAATTAGAAATCATTGACGAAAATTGCGTCCCTGCCTACCCTGAAATCATCGCCGGAACCCATTTACAAGGCTGACGCTGAAATCTTCAGCGCCCATGGACTACGTCATAACAAGAAATCATTAACAAAAACTCAGTCCCTGCCGAACCAGAAATCATCAGAGGCACCCAGTTCCACGGCTGACGGTGAAATCTTCAGCGCCCATGGACGACGTCATAATAAGAAATGATTGACGAAAACTACGTCCCTGAGACCCCTATATCATCACCGAAAGCTAGTTCCGCGGCTGACGCTGAAATCTTCAGCGCCCATGGACTACGTCATAATCAGAAATCATTGATGAAAACTGAGTACCTGCCGAACCATAAATCATCACAGGAACCCAGTTCCACAGCTCACGCTCAATCCTTCAGCGCCAATGGACGACGTCATAATAAGAAATGATTGACGAAAACAGCGTCCCTTAGACCCATATATCATCACCGGAACCTAGTTCCACGGATGACGCTGAAATCTTCACCGCCCATGTACTACGTCATAATCAGAAATCATTTACGAAAACTAAATCCCTGAGCCTATGTGAGAATCAAGAATCATTGATGAAAACTGCGTCCCTACCGACCCAGAAATCATCACCGGAACCCAGTTCCACGGCTGACGGTGAATTCTTCAACACCCATGGATTGCATAGTAATTAGAAGTCATTGACAAAAATTGCGTCCCTAAGACCCATATATCATCACCGGAACCTTGTTCCATGTCTGACGCTGAAATCTTTAACGCCCATGCACTACGTCATAATTAGAACTCATTGACGAAAAATACGTCCTTGAGACCCATATATCATCACCGGAAACCTTGATCCACGGCTAACGCAGAAATCTTTAACGCCCATGCACTACGTTATAATTAGAAATCATTGACGAAAACTGTGTCCCTGCCTACCCTGAAATCATCACCGGAACCCATTTACAAGGCTGACGCTGAAATCTTCAGCGCCCATGGACTACGTCATAACAAGAAATCATTAACAAAAACTCAGTCCCTGCCGAACCAGAAATCATCATAGGCACCCAGTTCCACGGCTGACGATGAAATCTTCAGCGCCCATGGACGACGTCATAATAAGAAATGATTGACGAAAACTACGTCCCTGAGACCCCTATATCATCACCGGAACCTAGTTCCACGGTTGACGCTGAAATCTTCAGCGCCCATGGACTACGTCATAATCAGAAATCATTGATGAAAACTGAGTACCTGCCGAACCAGAAATCATCACAGGAACCCAGTTCCACAGCTCACGCTCAATCCTTCAGCGCCAATGGACGACGTCATAATAAGAAATGATTGACGAAAACAGCGTCCCTTAGACCCATATATCATCACCGGAACCTAGTTCCAGGGCTGACGCTGAAATCTTCACCGCCCATGGACTACGTCATAATCAGAAATCATTTACGAAAACTAAATCCCTGAGCCTATGTGAGAATCAAGAATCATTGACGAAAACTGCGTCCCTACCGACCCATCAATCATCACCGGAACCCAGTTCCACGGATGACGCTGAAATCGTAACCAGCCACAGACTCCCTCAGAATCATAAATCGTAGACGAAAACTGAGTCCCTGCCTACCCAGAAATCGTAACCGGAACCCAGTTCCACGGCTGACGCTGAAATCATCACCAGCCACACACTACCTCAGAATCAAAAATCATTGAAGAAAACTGCGTCCCTGCCTACCTAGAAATTATCACCGGAACCGAGATCCAAGGCTGACGCAGAAATCTTCAGCGCCCATAGAATACGTCACAATCAGAAATCATTCACCCAAACTGCGTCCCTGCCTACCAAGAAATCATCGAAACCCAGTTCCAAGGCTGACGCTGGAAATCTCAGCGCCCATGGACTACGTCATAAAAAAATCATTGACAAAAACTAAGTCCCTGCCGAACTAGAAATCATCACCAGAAACCAGTTCCATGGCTGACGCTGAAATCTTCATCGCCCATGGACTACTTCATAATAAGAAATCAGTGACGAAAACTACGTCCCTAAGACCCCTATATCAGCACCGGAACCTAGTTCCACGGCTGACGCTGAAATCTTCATCGCCGATGGACTACGTCATAATCAGAAATCATTGACGAACTCTGAGTCCTTGCCGAACCAGCAATCAACACAGGAACCCAGTCCCACGGCCGAAGCTCAATCCTTCAGCGCCCACGGACGAAAACTAAGTCCCTGCCGAACCAGAATCATCACAGGCACCCAGTTCAACGGCTAACGCTCAATCCTTCAGCGCCCATGGACGACGTCATAATAAGAAATGATTGACGAAAACTGCGTCCCTCAGACCTCTATATCATCACCGGAACCTAGTTCCACGGCTGACGCTCAAATCTTCAGCGCCCATCGACTACGTCATTATCAGAAATCATTGATGAAAACTGAGTACCTGCCGAACCAGAAATCATCACAGGAACCCAGTTCCACAGCTCACGCTCAATCCTTCAGCGCCCATGGACGACGTCATAATTAGAAATGATTGACGAAAACTGCGTCCCTGTGACCCTATATCATCACCGGAACGTAATTCCACGGCTGACGCTGAAATCTTCACCGCCCATGGACTACGTCATAATCAGAAATCATTTACGAAAACTAAATCCCTGAGCCTATGTGAGAATCAAGAATCATTGACGAAAACTTAGTCCCTACCGACCCATCAATCATCACCGGAACCCAGTTCCACGGATGACGCTGAAATCGTAACCAGCCACAGACTCCCTCAGAATCATAAATCGTAGACGAAAACTGAGTCCCTGCCTACCCAGAAATCGTAACCGGAACCCAGTTCCACGGCTGACGCTGAAATCATCACCAGCCACACACTACCTCAGAATCAAAAATCATTGAAGAAAACTGCGTCCCTGCCTACCTAGAAATTATCACCGGAACCGAGATCCAAGGCTGACGCAGAAATCTTCAGCGCCCATAGACTACGTCACAATCAGAAATCATTGACACAAACTGCGTCCCTGCCTACCAAGAAATCATCACCGGAACCCAGTTCCAAGGCTGACGCTGAAATCTTCAGCGCCCATGGACTACGTCATAACAAGAAATCATTGACAAAAACTAAGTCCCTGCCGAACTAGAAATCATCACCAGAAACTAGTTCCATGGCTGACGCTGAAATCTTCATCGCCCATGGACTACTTCATAATAAGAAATCAGTGACGAAAACTACGTCCCTAAGACCCCTATATCAGCACCGGAACCTAGTTCCACGGCTGACGCTGAAATCTTCATCGCCGATGGACTACGTCATGATCAGAAATCATTGAAGAAAACTGCTTCCCTGCCTACCTATAAATTATCACCGGAACCGAGATCCAAGGCTGAATCAGAAATCTTCAGCGCCCATAGACTACGTCACAATCAGAAATCATTGACACAAACTGCGTCCCTGCCAAACTAGAAAACATCACCAGAAACCAGTTCCATGGCTGACGCTGAAATCTTCATCGCCCATGGACTACGTCATAATCAGAAATCATTGACGAAAAGTGAGTCCCTGCCGAACCAGAAATCAACACAGGAACCCAGTCCCACGGCCGAAGCTCAATCCTTCAGCGACCATGGACGACGTCATAATAAGAAATGATTGACGAAAACTGCGTCCCTAAGACCCCTATATCATCACCGCAACCTATTTCCATGACTGACGCTGAAATCTTCAGCGCCCATGGACTACGTCATAATCAGAAATCATTGACGAAAACTGAGTCCCTGCCGAACCAGAATCATCACAGGCACCTAGTTCAACGGCTGACGCTCAATCCTTCAGCGCCCATGGACGACGTCATAATAAGAAATGATTGACGAAAACTATGTCCCTAAGACCCTTATATCATCACCGGAATCTAGTTCCACGGCTGACGCTGAAATCTTCAGCGCCCATGCACTACGTCATAATCAGAAATCATTGATGAAAACTGAGTCCCTGCCGAACCAGAAATCATCACAGGCACCCAGTTCCACGGCTCACGCTCAATCCTTCAGCGCCAATGGACGACGTCATAGTAAGAAATGATTGACGAAAACTGCGTCCCTGAGACCTCTATATCATCACCGGAACCTAGTTCCACGGCTGACGCTCAAATCTTCATCGCCCATGGACTACGTCATAATCAGAAATCATTGATGAAAACTGAGTCCTGCCGAACCAGAAATCATCACAGGAACCCAGTTCCACAGCTCACGCTCAATCCTTCAGCGCCCATGGACGACGTCATAATAAGAAATGATTGACGAAAATTGCATCCCTGTGACCCTATATCATCACCGGAACCTAATTCCACGGCTAACGCTGAAATCTTCACCGCCCATGGACTACGTCATAATCAGAAATCATTTACGAAAACTAAATCCCTGAGCCTATGTGAGAATCAAGAATCATTGACGGAAACTGAGTCCCTACCGACCCATCAATGATCACCGGAACCCAGTTCCACGGATGACGCTGAAATCGTAACCAGCCACAGACTCCCTCAGAATCATAAATCGTAGACGAAAACTGAGTCCCTGCCTACCTAGAAAATCGTAACCGGAACCCAGTTCCACGGCTGAGGCTGAAATCATTCACTAGCCACAGGACTACCTCAGAATAAAAAATCATTGAAGAAAACTGCGTCCCTGCCTACCTAGAAATTATCACCGGAACCGAGATCCAAGGCTGACGCAGAAATCTTTAGCGCCCATAGACTACGTCACAATCAGAAATCATTGACACAAACTGCGTCCCTGCCTACCAAGAAATCATCACCGGAACCCAGTTCCAAGGCTCACGCTGAAATCTTCAGCGCCCATGGACTACGTCATAACAAGAAATCATTGACAAAAACTGAGTCCCTGCCGAACCAGAAATCAACACAGGAACCCAGTCCCACAGCCAGAGCTCAATCCTTCAGCGACCATGGACGACGTCATAATAAGAAATGATTGACGAAAACTGCGTCCCTAAGACCCCTATATCATCACCGGAACGTAATTCCACGGCTGACGCTGAAATCTTCACCGCCCATGGACTACGTCATAATCAGAAATCATTTACGAAAACTAAATCCCTGAGCCTATGTGAGAATCAAGAATCATTGACGAAAACTTAGTCCCTACCGACCCATCAATCATCACCGGAACCCAGTTCCACGGATGACGCTGAAATCGTAACCAGCCACAGACTCCCTCAGAATCATAAATCGTAGACGAAAACTGAGTCCCTGCCTACCCAGAAATCGTAACCGGAACCCAGTTCCACGGCTGACGCTGAAATCATCACCAGCCACACACTACCTCAGAATCAAAAATCATTGAAGAAAACTGCTTCCCTGCCTACCTAGAAATTATCACCGGAACCGAGATCCAAGGCTGACGCAGAAATCTTCAGCGCCCATAGACTACGTCACAATCAGAAATCATTGACACAAACTGCGTCCCTGCCTACCAAGAAATCATCACCGGAACCCAGTTCCAAGGCTGACGCTGAAATCTTCAGCGCCCATGGACTACGTCATAACAAGAAATCATTGACAAAAACTAAGTCCCTGCCGAACTAGAAATCATCACCAAAAACTAGTTCCATGGCTGACGCTGAAATCTTCATCGCCCATGGACTACTTCATAATAAGAAATCAGTGACGAAAACTACGTCCCTAAGACCCCTATATCAGCACCGGAACCTAGTTCCACGGCTGACGCTGAAATCTTCATCGCCGATGGACTACGTCATGATCAGAAATCATTGAAGAAAACTGCTTCCCTGCCTACCTATAAATTATCACCGGAACCGAGATCCAAGGCTGAATCAGAAATCTTCAGCGCCCATAGACTACGTCACAATCAGAAATCATTGACACAAACTGCGTCCCTGCCAAACTAGAAAACATCACCAGAAACCAGTTCCATGGCTGACGCTGAAATCTTCATCGCCCATGGACTACGTCATAATCAGAAATCATTGACGAAAAGTGAGTCCCTGCCGAACCAGAAATCAACACAGGAACCCAGTCCCACGGCCGAAGCTCAATCCTTCAGCGACCATGGACGACGTCATAATAAGAAATGATTGACGAAAACTGCGTCCCTAAGACCCCTATATCATCACCGCAACCTATTTCCATGACTGACGCTGAAATCTTCAGCGCCCATGGACTACGTCATAATCAGAAATCATTGACGAAAACTGAGTCCCTGCCGAACCAGAATCATCACAGGCACCTAGTTCAACGGCTGACGCTCAATCCTTCAGCGCCCATGGACGACGTCATAATAAGAAATGATTGACGAAAACTATGTCCCTAAGACCCTTATATCATCACCGGAATCTAGTTCCACGGCTGACGCTGAAATCTTCAGCGCCCATGCACTACGTCATAATCAGAAATCATTGATGAAAACTGAGTCCCTGCCGAACCAGAATCATCACAGGCACCCAGTTCACGGCTCACGCTCAATCCTTCAGCGCCATGGACGACGTCATAGTAAGAAATGATTGACGAAAACTGCGTCCCTGAGACCTCTATATCATCACCGGAACCTAGTTCCACGGCTGACGCTCAAATCTTCATCGCCCATGGACTACGTCATAATCAGAAATCATTGATGAAAACTGAGTCCTGCCGAACCAGAAATCATCACAGGAACCCAGTTCCACAGCTCACGCTCAATCCTTCAGCGCCCATGGACGACGTCATAATAAGAAATGATTGACGAAAATTGCATCCCTGTGACCCTATATCATCACCGGAACCTAATTCCACGGCTAACGCTGAAATCTTCACCGCCCATGGACTACGTCATAATCAGAAATCATTTACGAAAACTAAATCCCTGAGCCTATGTGAGAATCAAGAATCATTGACGGAAACTGAGTCCCTACCGACCCATCAATGATCACCGGAACCCAGTTCCACGGATGACGCTGAAATCGTAACCAGCCACAGACTCCCTCAGAATCATAAATCGTAGACGAAAACTGAGTCCCTGCCTACCTAGAAATCGTAACCGGAACCCAGTTCCACGGCTGAGGCTGAAATCATCACTAGCCACAGACTACCTCAGAATAAAAAATCATTGAAGAAAACTGCGTCCCTGCCTACCTAGAAATTATCACCGGAACCGAGATCCAAGGCTGACGCAGAAATCTTTAGCGCCCATAGACTACGTCACAATCAGAAATCATTGACACAAACTGCGTCCCTGCCTACCAAGAAATCATCACCGGAACCCAGTTCCAAGGCTCACGCTGAAATCTTCAGCGCCCATGGACTACGTCATAACAAGAAATCATTGACAAAAACTGAGTCCCTGCCGAACCAGAAATCAACACAGGAACCCAGTCCCACAGCCAGAGCTCAATCCTTCAGCGACCATGGACGACGTCATAATAAGAAATGATTGACGAAAACTGCGTCCCTAAGACCCCTATATCATCACCGCAATCTAGTTCCACGACTGACGCTGAAATCTTCAGCGCCATGGACTACGTCATAATCAGAAATCATTGACGAAAACTGAGTCCCTACCGAACCAGAATCATCACAGGCACCCAGTTCAACGGCTAACGCTCAATCCTTCAGCGCCCATGGACGACGTCATAATAAGAAATGATTGACGAAAACTGCGTCCCTAAGACCTCTATATCATCACCGGAACCTAGTTCCACGGCTGACGCTCAAATCTTCAGCGCCCATCGATTACGTCATAATCAGAAATCATTGATGAAAACTGAGTACCTGCCGAACCAGAAATCATCACAGGAACCCAGTTCCACAGCTCACGCTCAATCCTTCAGCGCCCATGGACGACGTCATAATTAGAAATGATTGACGAAAACTGCGTCCCTGTGACCCTATATCATCACCGGAACCTAATTCCACGGTTGACGCTGATCAGAAATCATTTACGAAAACTAAATCCCTGAGCCTATGTGAGAATCAAGAATCATTGACGGAAACTGAGTCCCTACCCACCCATCAATGATCACCGGAACCCAGTTCCACGGATGACGCTGAAATCGTAACCAGCCACAGACTCCCTCAGAATCATAAATCGTAGACGAAAACTGAGTCCCTGCCTACCTAGAAATCGTAACCGGAACCCAGTTCCACGGCTGAGGCTGAAATCATCACTAGCCACAGACTACCTCAGAATAAAAAATCATTGAAGAAAACTGCGTCCCTGCCTACCTAGAAATTATCACCGGAACCGAGATCCAAGGCTGACGCAGAAATCTTTAGCGCCCATAGACTACGTCACAATCAGAAATCATTGACACAAACTGCGTCCCTGCCTACCAAGAAATCATCACCGGAACCCAGTTCCAAGGCTCACGCTGAAATCTTCAGCGCCCATGGACTACGTCATAACAAGAAATCATTGACAAAAACTGAGTCCCTGCCGAACCAGAAATCAACACAGGAACCCAGTCCCACAGCCGGAGCTCAATCCTTCAGCGACCATGGACGACGTCATAATAAGAAATGATTGACGAAAACTGCGTCCCTAAGACCCCTATATCATCACCGCAATCTAGTTCTACGACTGACGCTGAAATCTTCAGCGCCATGGACTACGTCATAATCAGAAATCATTGACGAAAACTGAGTCCCTGCCGAACCAGAATCATCACAGGCACCCAGTTCAACGGCTAACGCTCAATCCTTCAGCGCCCATGGACGACGTCATAATAAGAAATGATTGACGAAAACTGCGTCCCTAAGACCTCTATATCATCACCGGAACCTAGTTCCACGGCTAACGCTCAAATCTTCAGCGCCCATCGATTACGTCATAATCAGAAATCATTGATGAAAACTGAGTACCTGCCGAACCAGAAATCATCACAGGAACCCAGTTCCACAGCTCACGCTCAATCCTTCAGCGCCCATGGACGACGTCATAATTAGAAATGATTGACGAAAACTGCGTCCCTGTGACCCTATATCATCACCGGAACCTAATTCCACGGTTGACGCTGATCAGAAATCATTTACGAAAACTAAATCCCTGAGCCTATGTGAGAATCAAGAATCATTGACGAAAACTGAGTCCCTACCGACCTATCAATCATCACCGGAACCCAGTTCCACGGATGACGCTGAAATCGTAACCAGCCACAGACTCCCTCAGAATTATAAATCGTAGACGAAAACTGAGTCCTGCCTACCCAGAAATCGTAACCGGAACCCAATTCCACGGCTGACGCTGCAATCATCACCAGCCACAGACTACCTCAGAATCAAAAATCATTGAAGAAAACTGCGTCCCTGCCTACCTAGAAATTATCATCGGAACCGAGATCCAAGGCTGACGTAGAAATCTTCAGCGCCCATAGACTACGTCACAATTAGAAATCATTGACACAAACTGCGTCCCTGCCTACCAAGAAATCATCACCGGAACCCAGTTCCAAGGCTGACGCTGAAATCTTCAGCGCCCATGGACTACGTCATAACAAGAAATCATTGACAAAAACTGAGTCCCTGCCAAACTAGAAATCATCACCAGAAACCAGTTCCATGGCTGACGCTGAAATCTTCATCGCCCATGGACTACGTCATAATCAGAAATCATTGACGAAAACTGAGTCCCTACCGAACCAGAAAACAACACAGGAACCCAGTCCCACGGCCGAAGCTCAATCCTTCAGCGACCATGGACGACGTCATAATAAGAAATGATTGAAGAAAACTGCGTCCCTGCCTACCTAGAAATTATCACCGGAACCGAGATCCAAGGCTGACGCAGAAATCTTTAGCGCCCATAGACTACGTCACAATCAGAAATCATTGACACAAACTGCGTCCCTGCCTACCCAGAAATCATCACCGGAACCCAGTTCCAAGGCTAACGCTGAAATCTTCAGCGCCCATGGACTACGTCATAACAAGAAATCATTGACAAAAACTGAGTCCCTGCCGAACCAGAAATCAACACAGGAACCCAGTCCCACAGCCGGAGCTCAATCCTTCAGCGACCATGGACGACGTCATAATAAGAAATGATTGACGAAAACTGCGTCCCTAAGACCCCTATATCATCACCGGAACCTATTTCCACGGCTGACGCTGAAATCTTCAGCGCCCATGGACTACGTCATAATCAGAAATCATTGACGAAAACTGAGTCCCTGCCGAACCAGAATCATCACAGGCACCCAGTTCAACGGCTGACGCTCAATCCTTCAGCGCCCATGGACGACGTTATAATAAGAAATGATTGACGAAAACTACATCCCTAAGACCCCTATGTCATCACCGGAACCTAGTTCCACGGCTGACGTTGAAATCTTCACCGCCCATGGACTACGTCATAATCAGAAATCATTGATGAAAACTGAGTCCCTGCCGAACTAGAAATCATCACAGGAACCCAGTTCCACAGCTCACGCTCAATCCTTCAGCGCCTATGGACGACGTCATAATAAGAAATGATTAACGAAAACTGCGTCCCTGTGACCCTATATCATCACCGGAACCTAATTCCACGGCTGACGCTGAAATCTTCACCGCCCATGGACTACGTCATAATCAGAAATCATTTACGAAAACTAAATCCCTGAGCCTATGTGAGAATCAAGAATCATTGACGAAAACTGAGTCCCTACCGACCCATCAATCATCACCGGAACCCAGTTCCACGGATGACGCTGAAATCGTAACCAGCCACAAACTACCTCAGAATCATAAATCGTAGACAAAAACTGAGTCCCTGCCTACCCAGAAATCATAACAGAAACCCAGTTCCACGGCTGACGCTGAAATCATCACCAGCCACAGACTACCTCAGAATCAAAAATCATTGAAGAAAACTGCGTCCCTGCCTACCTAGAAATTATCACCGGAACCGAGATCCAAGGCTGACGCAGAAATCTTTAGCGCCCATAGACTACGTCACAATCAGAAATCATTGACCCAAACTGCGTCCCTGCCTACCAAGAAATCATCACCGGAACCCAGTTCCAAGGCTGACGCTGAAATCTTCAGCGCCCATGGACTACGTCATAACAAGAAATCATTGACAAAAACTGAGTACCTGCCCAACTAGAAATCATCACCAGAAACCAGTTCCATGGCTGACGCTGAAATCTTCATCGCCCATGGACTACGTCATAATCAGAAATCATTGACGAAAATTGAGTCCCTACCGAACCAGAAATCAACACAGGAACCCAATCCCACGCCCGAAGCTCAATCCTTCAGCGACCATGGACGACGTCATAATAAGAAATGATTGACGAAAACTGCGTCCCTAAGACCCCTATACCATCACCGCAACCTATTTCCACGACTGACACTGAAATCTTCAGCGCCCATGGAATACGTCATAATCAGAAATAATTGACGAAAACTGAGTCCCTGCCGAACCACAATCATCACAGGCACCCAGTTCAACGGCTGACGCTCAATCCTTCAGCGCCCATGGACGACGTCATAATAAGAAATGATTGACGAAAACTACGTCCCTAAGACCCTTATATCATCACCGGAATCTAGTTCCACGGCTGACGCTGAAATCTTCAGCGCCCATGGACTACGTCATAATCAGAAATCATTGACGAAAACTGAGTCCCTGCCGAACCAGAATCATCACAGGCACCCAGTTCAACGGCTAACGCTCAATCCTTCAGCGCCCATGGACGACGTCATAATAAGAAATGATTGACGAAAACTGCGTCCCTAAGACCTCTATATCATCACCGGAACCTAGTTCCACGGCTAACGCTCAAATCTTCAGCGCCCATCGATTACGTCATAATCAGAAATCATTGATGAAAACTGAGTACCTGCCGAACCAGAAATCATCACCGGAACCCAGTTCCAAGGCTCACGCTGAAATCTTCAGCGCCCATGGACTACGTCATAACAAGAAATCATTGACAAAAACTGAGTCCCTGCCGAACCAGAAATCAACACAGGAACCCAGTCCCACAGCCGGAGCTCAATCCTTCAGCGACCATGGACGACGTCATAATAAGAAATGATTGACGAAAACTGCGTCCCTAAGACCCCTATATCATCACCGCAATCTAGTTCTACGACTGACGCTGAAATCTTCAGCGCCATGGACTACGTCATAATCAGAAATCATTGACGAAAACTGAGTCCCTGCCGAACCAGAATCATCACAGGCACCCAGTTCAACGGCTAACGCTCAATCCTTCAGCGCCCATGGACGACGTCATAATAAGAAATGATTGACGAAAACTGCGTCCCTAAGACCTCTATATCATCACCGGAACCTAGTTCCACGGCTAACGCTCAAATCTTCAGCGCCCATCGATTACGTCATAATCAGAAATCATTGATGAAAACTGAGTACCTGCCGAACCAGAAATCATCACAGGAACCCAGTTCCACAGCTCACGCTCAATCCTTCAGCGCCCATGGACGACGTCATAATTAGAAATGATTGACGAAAACTGCGTCCCTGTGACCCTATATCATCACCGGAACCTAATTCCACGGTTGACGCTGATCAGAAATCATTTACGAAAACTAAATCCCTGAGCCTATGTGAGAATCAAGAATCATTGACGAAAACTGAGTCCCTACCGACCTATCAATCATCACCGGAACCCAGTTCCACGGATGACGCTGAAATCGTAACCAGCCACAGACTCCCTCAGAATCATAAATCGTAGACGAAAACTGAGTCCCTGCCTACCTAGAAATCGTAACCGGAACCCAGTTCCACGGCTGAGGCTGAAATCATCACTAGCCACAGACTACCTCAGAATAAAAAATCATTGAAGAAAACTGCGTCCCTGCCTACCTAGAAATTATCACCGGAACCGAGATCCAAGGCTGACGCAGAAATCTTTAGCGCCCATAGACTACGTCACAATCAGAAATCATTGACACAAACTGCGTCCCTGCCTACCAAGAAATCATCACCGGAACCCAGTTCCAAGGCTCACGCTGAAATCTTCAGCGCCCATGGACTACGTCATAACAAGAAATCATTGACAAAAACTGAGTCCCTGCCGAACCAGAAATCAACACAGGAACCCAGTCCCACAGCCAGAGCTCAATCCTTCAGCGACCATGGACGACGTCATAATAAGAAATGATTGACGAAAACTGCGTCCTAAGACCCCTATATCATCACCGCAATCTAGTTCCACGACTGACGCTGAAATCTTCAGCGCCATGGACTACGTCATAATCAGAAATCATTAACGAAAACTGAGTCCCTACCGAACCAGAATCATCACAGGCACCCAGTTCAACGGCTAACGCTCAATCCTTCAGCGCCCATGGACGACGTCATAAAGAAGAAATGATTGACGAAAACTGCGTCCCTAAGACCTCTATATCATCACCGGAACTAGTTCCACGGCTGACGCTCAAATCTTCAGCGCCCATCGATTACGTCATAATCAGAAATCATTGATGAAAACTGAGTACCTGCGAACCAGAAATCATCACAGGAACCCAGTTCCACAGCTCACGCTCAATCCTTCAGCGCCCATGGACGACGTCATAATTAGAAATGATTGACGAAAACTGCGTCCCTGTGACCCTATATCATCACCGGAACCTAATTCCACGGTTGACGCTGATCAGAAATCATTTACGAAAACTAAATCCCTGAGCCTATGTGAGAATCAAGAATCATTGACGGAAACTGAGTCCCTACCCACCCATCAATGATCACCGGAACCCAGTTCCACGGATGACGCTGAAAATCGTAACCAGCCACAGACTCCCTCAGAATCATAAATCGTAGACGAAAACTGAGTCCCTGCCTACCTAGAAATCGTAACCGGAACCCAGTTCCAACGGCTGAGGCTGAAATCATCACTAGCCACAGACTACCTCAGAATAAAAAATCATTGAAGAAAACTGCGTCCCTGCCTACTAGAAATTATCACCGGAACCGAGATCCAAGGCTGACGCAGAAATCTTTAGCGCCCATAGACTACGTTCACAATCAGAAATCATTGACACAAACTGCGTCCCTGCCTACCAAGAAATCATCACCGGAACCCAGTTCCAAGGCTCACGCTGAAATCTTCAGCGCCCATTGGACTACGTCATAACAAGAAATCATTGACAAAACTGAGTCCCTGCCGAACCAGAAATCAACACAGGCACCCAGTCCCACAGCCGGAGCTCAATCCTTCAGCGACCATGGACGACGTCATAATAAGAAATGATTGACGAAAACTGGCGTCCCTAAGACCCCTATATCATCACCGCAATCTAGTTCTACGACTGACGCTTGAAATCTTCAGCGCCATGGACTACGTCATAATCAGAAATCATTGACGAAAACTGAGTCCCTGCCGAACCAAGAATCATCACAGGCACCCAGTTAAGGCTAACGCTCATCCTTCAGCGCCCCATGGACGACGTCATAAATAAGAAATGATTGACGAAAACTGCGTCCCTAAGACCTCTATATCATCACCGGAACCTAGTTCCACGGCTAACGCTCAAATCTTCAGCGCCCATCGATTACGTCATAATCAGAAATCATTGATGAAAACTGAGTACCTGCCGAACCAGAAATCATCACAGGAACCCAGTTCCACAGCTCACGCTCAATCCTTCAGCGCCCATGGACGACGTCATAATTAGAAATGATTGACGAAAACTGCGTCCTGTGACCCTATATCATCACCGGAACCTAATTCCACGGTTGACGCTGATCAGAAATCATTTACGAAAACTAAATCCCTGAGCCTATGTGAGAATCAAGAATCATTGACGAAACTGAGTCCCTACCGACCTATCAATCATCACCGGAACCCAGTTCCACGGATGACGCTGAAATCGTAACCAGCCACAGACTCCCTCAAGAATCATAAATCGTAGACGAAAACTGAGTCCCTGCCTACCTAGAAATCGTAACCGGAACCCAGTTCCACGGCTGAGGCTGAAATCATCACTAGCACAGACTACTCAGAATAAAAATCATTGAAGAAAACTGCGTCCCTGCCTACCTAGAAATTATCACCGGAACGAGATCCAAGGCTGACGCAGAAATCTTTAGCGCCCATAGACTACCGTCACAATCAGAAATCATTGACACAAACTGCGTCCTGCTACCAGAAATCATCACCGGAACCCAGTTCCAAGGCTCACGCTGAAATCTTCAGCGCCCATGGACTACGTCATAACAAAGAAATCATTGACAAAAACTGAGTCCCTGCCGAACCAGAAATCAACACAGGAACCCAGTCCCACAGCCAGAGCTCAATCCTTCAGCGACCATGGACGACGTCATAATAAGAAATGATTGACGAAAACTGCGTCCCTAAGACCCCTATATCATCACCGCAATCTAGTTCCACGACTGACGCTGAATCTTCAGCGCCATGGACTACGTCATAATCAGAAATCATTAACGAAAACTGAGTCCCTACCGAACCAGAATCATCACAGGCACCCAGTTCAACGGCTAACGCTCAAATCCTTCAGCGCCCATGGACGACGTCAATAATAAGAAATGAATTGACGAAAACTGCGTCCCTAAGACCTCTATATCATCACGGAACCTAGTTCCACGGCTGACGCTCAATCTTCAGCGCACCATCGATTACGTCATAATCAGAAATCATTGATGAAAACTGAGTACCTGCCGAACCAGAAATCATCACAGGAACCCAGTTCCACAGCTCACGCTCAATCCTTCAGCGCCCCATGGACGACGTCATAATTAGAAATGATTGACGAAAACTGCGTCCCTGTGACCTATATCATCACCGGAACCTAATTCCACGGTTGACGCTGATCAGAAATCATTCGAAAACTAAATCCCTGAGCCTATGTGAGAATCAAGAATCATTGACGGAAAACTGAGTCCTACCACCCATCAATGATCACCGGAACCCAGTTCCACGGATGACGCTGAAATCGTAACCAGCCACAGACTCCCTCAGAATCATAAATCGTAGACGAAAACTGAGTCCCTGCCTACCTAGAAATCGTAACCGGAACCAGTTCCACGGCTGAGGCTGAAATCATCACTAGCCACAGACTACCTCAGAATAAAAAATCATTGAAGAAAACTGCGTCCCTGCCTACCTAGAAATTATCACCGGAACCGAGATCCAAGGCTGACGCAGAAATCTTTAGCGCCCATAGACTACGTCACAATCAGAAATCATTGACACAAACTGCGTCCCTGCCTACCAAGAAATCATCACCGGAACCCAGTTCCAAGGCTCACGCTGAAATCTTCAGCGCCCATGGACTACGTCATAACAAGAAATCATTGACAAAAACTGAGTCCTGCCGAACCAGAAATCAACAACAGGAACCCAGTCCCACAGCCGGAGCTCAATCCTTCAGCGACCATGGACGACGTCATAATAAGAAATGATTGACGAAAACTGCGTCCCTAAGACCCCTATATCATCACCGCAATCTAGTTCTACGACTGACGCTGAAATCTTCAGCGCCATGGACTACACGTCATAATCAGAAATCATTGACGAAAACTGAGTCCCTGCCGAACCAGAATCATCACAGGCACCCAGTTCAACGGCTAACGCTCAATCCTTCAGCGCCCATGGACGACGTCATAATAAGAATGATTGACGAAAACTGCGTCCCTAAGACCTCTATATCATCACCGGAACCTAGTTCCACGGCTAACGCTCAAATCTTCAGCGCCCATCGATTACGTCATAATCAGAAATCATTGATGAAAACTGAGTACCTGCGAACCAGAAATCATCACAGGAACCCAGTTCCACAGCTCACGCTCAATCCTTCAGCGCCCATGGACGACGTCATAATTAGAAATGATTGACGAAAACTGCGTCCCTGTGACCCTATATCATCACCGGACTAATTTCCACGGTTGACGCTGATCAGAATCATTTACGAAAACTAAATCCCTGAGCCTATGTGAGAATCAAGAATCATTGACGAAAAACTGAGTCCCTACCGACCTATCAATCATCACCGGAACCCAGTTCCACGGATGACGCTGAAATCGTAACCAGCCACAGACTCCCTCAGAATTATAAATCGTAGACGAAAAACTGAGTCCTGCCTACCCAGAAATCGTAACCGGAACCCAATTCCACGGCTGACGCTGAATCATCACCAGCCACAGACTACCTCAGAATCAAAAATCATTGAAGAAAACTGCGTCCCTGCCTACCCTAGAAATTATCATCGGAACCGAGATCCAAGGCTGACGTAGAAATCTTCAGCGCCATAGACTACGTCACAATCAGAAATCATTGACACAAACTGCGTCCCTGCCTACCAAGAAATCATCACCGGAACCCAGTTCCAAGGCTGACGCTGAAATCTTCAGCGCCCATGGACTACGTCATAACAAGAAAATCATTGACAAAAACTGAGTCCCTGCCAAACTAGAAATCATCACCAGAAACCAGTTCCATGGCTGACGCTGAAATCTTCATCGCCCATGGACTACGTCATAATCAGAAATCATTGACGAAAACTGAGTCCCTACCGAACCAGAAAAACAACACAGGAACCCAGTCCACGGCCGAAGCTCAATCCTTCAGCGACCATGGACGACGTCATAATAAGAAATGATTGAAGAAAACTGCGTCCCTGCCTACCTAGAAATTATCACCGGAACCGAGATCCAAGGCTGACGCAGAAATCTTTAGCGCCCATAGACTACGTCACAATCAGAAATCATTGACACAAACTGCGTCCCTGCCTACCCAGAAATCATCACCGGAACCCAGTTCCAAGGCTAACGCTGAAATCTTTCAGCGCCCATGGACTACGTCATAACAAGAAATCATTGACTAAAACTGAGTCCCTGCCGAACCAGAAATCAACACAGGAACCCAGTCCCACAGCCGGAGCTCAATCCTTCAGCGCCATGGACGACGTCATAATAAGAAATGATTGACGAAAACTGCGTCCCTAAGACCCCTATATCATCACCGGAACCTATTTCCACGGCTGACGCTGAAATCTTCAGCGCCATGGACTACGTCATAATCAGAAATCATTGACGAAAACTGAGTCCCTGCCGAACCAGAATCATCACAGGCACCCAGTTCAACGGCTGACGCTCAATCCTTCAGCGCCCATGGACGACGTTATAATAAGAAATGATGACGAAAACTACATCCCTAAGACCCCTATGTCATCACCGGACCTAGTTCCACGGCTGACGTTGAAATCTTCACCGCCCATGGACTACGTCATAATCAGAAATCATTGATGAAAACTGAGTCCCTGCCGAACTAGAAATCATCACAGGAACCCAGTTCCACAGCTCACGCTCAATCCTTCAGCGCCTATGGACGACGTCATAATAAGAAATGATTAACGAAAACTGTGTCCCTGTGACCCTATATCATCACCGGAACCTAATTCCACGGCTGACGCTGAAATCTTCACCGCCCATGGACTACGTCATAATCAGAAATTCATTTACGAAAACTAAATCCCTGAGCCTATGTGAGAATCAAGAATCATTGACGAAAACTGAGTCCTACCGACCCATCAATCATCACCGGAACCCAGTTCCACGGATGACGCTGAAATCGTAACCAGCCAAAACTACCTCAGAATCATAAATCGTAGACAAAACTGAGTCCCTGCCTACCCAGAGATCATAACAGAACCCTAGTTCCCACGGCTGACGCTGAAATCATCACCAGCCCAGACTACCTCAGAATCAAAAATCATTGAAGAAAACTGCGTCCCTGCCTACCTAGAAATATCACCGGAACCGAGATCCAAGGCTGACGCAGAAATCTTTAGCGCCATAGACTACGTCACAATCAGAAATCATTGACCCAAACTGCGTCCCTGCCTACCAAGAAATCATCACCGGAACCCAGTTCCAAGGCTGACGCTGAAATCTTCAGCGCCCATGGACTATAATCATAACAAGAAATGCAAAAACTGAGTACCTTGCCCAACTAGAAATCATCACCAGAAACCAGTTCCATGGCTGACGCTGAAATCTTCATCGCCCATGGACTACGTCATAATCAGAAATCATTGACGAAAATTGAGTCCCTACCGAACCAGAAATCACACAGGAACCCAATCCCACGCCCGAAGCTCAATCCTTCAGCGACCATGGACGACGTCATAATAAAGAAATTGATTGACGAAACTGCGTCCCTAAGACCCCTATACCATCACCGCAACCTATTTCCACGACTGACACTGAAATCTTCAGCGCCCATGGAATACGTCATAATCAGAAATAATTGACGAAAACTGAGTCCCTGCGAACCACAATCATCACAGGCCCAGTTCAACGGCTGACGCTCAATCCTTCAGCGCCCATGGACGACGTCATAATAAGAAATGATTGACGAAAACTACGTCCTAAGACCCTTATATCATCACCGGAATCTAGTTCCACGGCTGACGCTGAAATCTTCAGCGCCCATGGACTACGTCATAATCAGAAATCATTGACGAAAACTGAGTCCCTGCCGAACCAGAATCATCACAGGCACCCAGTTCAACGGCTGACGAGCAATCCTTCAGCGCCCATGCACGACGTCATAATAAGAAATGATTGACGAAAACTGCGTCCCTGAGACCTCTATATCATCACCGGAACCTAGTTCCACGGCTGACGCTGAAATCTTCATCGCCCATGGACTACGTCATAATTAGAAATCATTGATGAAAACTGAGTCCCTGCCGAACCAGAAATCATCACAGGACCCAGTCCACAGCTCACGCTCAATCCTTCAGCGCCCATGGACGACGTCATAATAAGAAATGATTAACGAAAACTGCGTCCCTGTGACCCTATATCATCACCGGAACCTAATTCCACGGCTGACGCTGAAATCTTCATCGCCGATGGACTACGTCATAATCAGAAATCAGTGATGAAAACTACGTCCCTCAGACCCCTATATCAGCACCGGAACCTAGTTCCACGGCTGACGCTGAAATCTTCATCGCCGATGGACTACGTCGTAATCAGAAATCATTGACGAACTCTGAGTCCCTGCCGAACCAGCAATCAACACAGGAACCCAGTCCCACGGCCGAAGCTCAATCCTTCAGCGCCCATGGACGACGCCATAATAAGAAATGATTGACGAAAATTGCGTCCCTGAGACCCTATATCATCACCGGAACCTAATTCCACGGCTGACGCTGAAATCTTCACCGCCCATGGACTACGTCATAATCAGAAATCATTTACGAAAACTAAATCCCGGAGCCTATGTGAGAATCAAGAATCATTGACGAAAACTGCGTCCCTACCGACCCATCAATCATCACCGGAACCCAGTTCCACGGATGACGCTGAAATCGTAACCAGCCACAGACTCCCTCAGAATCATAAATCGTAGACGAAAACTGAGTCCCTGCCTACCCAGAAATCATAACAGAAACCCAGTTCCACGGCTGACGCTGAAATCATCACCAGCCACAGACTACCTCAGAATCAAAAATCATTGAAGAAAACTGCGTCCCTGCCTACCTAGAAATTATCACCGGAACCGAGATCCAAGGCTGACGCAGAAATCTTTAGCGCCCATAGACTACGTCACAATCAGAAATCATTGACCCAAACTGCGTCCCTGCCTACCAAGAAATCATCACCGGAACCCAGTTCCAAGGCTGACGCTGAAATCTTCAGCGCCCATGGACTACGTCATAACAAGAAATCATTGACAAAAACTGAGTACCTGCCCAACTAGAAATCATCACCAGAAACCAGTTCCATGGCTGACGCTGAAATCTTCATCGCCCATGGACTACGTCATAATCAGAAATCATTGACGAAAATTGAGTCCCTACCGAACCAGAAATCAACACAGGAACCCAATCCCACGCCCGAAGCTCAATCCTTCAGCGACCATGGACGACGTCATAATAAGAAATGATTGACGAAAACTGCGTCCCTAAGACCCCTATAATCACCGCAACCTATTTCCACGACTGACACTGAAATCTTCAGCGCCCATGGAATACGTCATAATCAGAAATAATTGACGAAAACTGAGTCCCTGCCGAACCACAATCATCACAGGCACCCAGTTCAACGGCTGACGCTCAATCCTTCAGCGCCCATGGACGACGTCATAATAAGAAATGATTGACGAAAACTACGTCCCTAAGACCCTTATATCATCACCGGAATCTAGTTCCACGGCTGACGCTGAAATCTTCAGCGCCCATGGACTACGTCATAATCAGAAATCATTGACGAAAACTGAGTCCCTGCCGAACCAGAATCATCACAGGCACCCAGTTCAACGGCTGACGAGCAATCCTTCAGCGCCCATGCACGACGTCATAATAAGAAATGATTGACGAAAACTGCGTCCCTGAGACCTCTATATCATCACCGGAACCTAGTTCCACGGCTGACGCTGAAATCTTCATCGCCCATGGACTACGTCATAATTAGAAATCATTGATGAAAACTGCGTCCTGCCGAACCAGAAATCATCACAGGAACCCAGTTCCACAGCTCACGCTCAATCCTTCAGCGCCCATGGACGACGTCATAATAAGAAATGATTAACGAAAACTGCGTCCCTGTGACCCTATATCATCACCGGAACCTAATTCCACGGCTGACGCTGAAATCTTCATCGCCGATGGACTACGTCATAATCAGAAATCAGTGATGAAAACTACGTCCCTCAGACCCCTATATCAGCACCGGAACCTAGTTCCACGGCTGACGCTGAAATCTTCATCGCCGATGGACTACGTCGTAATCAGAAATCATTGACGAACTCTGAGTCCCTGCCGAACCAGCAATCAACACAGGAACCCAGTCCCACGGCCGAAGCTCAATCCTTCAGCGCCCTGGACGACGCCATAATAAGAAATGATTGACGAAATTGCGTCCCTGAGACCCTATTCATCACCGGAACCTAATTCCAGGCTGACGCTGAAATCTTCACCGCCCATGGACTACGTTATAATCAGAAATCATTTACGAAAACTAAATCCCTGAGCCTATGTGAGAATCAAGAATCATTGAACGAAAAACTGCGTCCCTACCGACCCATCAATCATCACCGGAACCCAGTTCCACGGATGACGCTGAATCGTAACCAGCCACAGAACTCCCTCAGAATCATAAATCGTGACGAAAACTGAGTCCCTGCCTACCAGAAATCGTAACCGGAACCCAGTTCCACCTGACGCTGAAATCATCACCAGCCACACACTACCTCAGAATCAAAAATCATTGAAGAAAACTGCTTCCCTGCCTACCTAGAAATGATCACCGGAACCGAGATCCAAGGCTGACGCAGAAATCTTCAGCGCCCATAGACTACGTCACAATCAGAAATCATTCACCCAAACTGCGTCCATGCCTACCAAGAAATCATCACCGGAACCCAGTTCCAAGGCTGACGCTGAAATCTTCAGCGCCCATGGACTACGTCATAACAAGAAATCATTGACAAAAACTAAGTCCCTGCCGAACTAGAAATCATCACCAGAAACCAGTTCCATGGCTGACGCTGAAATCTTCATCGCCCATGGACTACTTCATAATCAGAAATCAGTGACGAAAACTACGTCCCTAAGACCCCTATATCAGCACCGGAACCTAGTTCCACGGCTGACGCTGAAATCTTCATCGCCGATGGACTACGTCATAATCAGAAATCATTGACGAACTATGAGTCCCTGCAGAACCAGCAATCAACACAGGAACCCAGTCCCACGGCCGAAGCTCAATCCTTCAGCGCCCATGGACGACGTCATAATAAGAAATCATTGACGAAAACTAAGTCCCTGCCGAACTAGAAATCATCACCAGAAACTAGTTCCATGGCTGACGCTGAAATCTTCATCGCCCATGGACTACGTCATAATCAGAAATCAGTGACGAAAACTACGTCCCTGCCGAACCAGAAAACAACACAGGAACCCAGTCCCACAGCCGAAGCTCAATCCTTCAGCGACCATGGACGACGTCATAATAAGAAATGATTGACGAAAACTGCGTCCCTAAAACCCCTATATCATCACCGGAACCTATTTCCACGACTGACGCTGAAATCTTCAGCGCCCATGGACTACGTCATAATCAGAAATCATTGACGAAAACTGAGTCCCTGCCGAACCAGAATCATCACAGGCACCCAGTTCAACGGCTGACGCTCAATCCTTCAGCGCCAATGGACGACGTCATAATAAGAAATGATTGACGAAAACTACGTCCCTAAGACCCTTATATCATCACCAGAATCTAGTTCCACGGCTGACGCTGAAATCTTCAGCGCCCATGGACTACGTCATTAACAAAATCATTGACGAAAACTGAGTCCCTGCCGAACCAGAATCATCACAGGCACCCAGTTCAACGGCTGACGCTCAATCCTTCAGCGCCCTTGCACGACGTGATAATAAGAAATGATTGACGAAAACTACGTCCCTAAGACCCTTATATCATCACCGGAATCTAGTTCCACGGCTGACGCTGAAATCTTCAGCGCCCATGGACTACGTCATCATCAGAAATCATTGACGAAAACTGAGTCCCTGCCGAACCAGAATCATCACAGGCACCCAGTTCAACGGCTAACGCTCAATCCTTCAGCGCCCATGGACGACGTCATAATAAGAAATGATTGACGAAAACTGCGTCCCTAAGACCTCTATATCATCACCGGAACCTATTTCCACGACTGACGCTGAAATCTTCAGCGCCCATGGACTACGTCATAATCAGAAATAATTGACGAAAACTGAGTCCCTGCCGAACCAGAATCATCACAGGCACCCAGTTCAACGGCTGACGCTCAATCCTTCAGCGCCAATGGACGACGTCATAATAAGAAATGATTGACGAAAACTACGTCCCTAAGACCCTTATATCATCACCAGAATCTAGTTCCACGGATGACGCTGAAATCTTCAGCGCCCATGGACTACGTCATTATCAGAAATCATTGACGAAAACTGAGTCCCTGCCGAACCAGAATCATCACAGGCACCCAGTTCAACGGCTGACGCTCAATCCTTCAGCGCCCTTGCACGACGTGATAATAAGAAATGATTGACGAAAACTACGTCCCTAAGACCCTTATATCATCACCGGAATCTAGTTCCACGGCTGACGCTGAAATCTTCAGCGCCCATGGACTACGTCATAATCAGAAATCATTGACGAAAACTGAGTCCCTGCCGAACCAGAATCATCACAGGCACCCAGTTCAACGGCTAACGCTCAATCCTTCAGCGCCCATGGACGACGTCATAATAAGAAATGATTGACGAAAACTGCGTCCCTAAGACCTCTATATCATCACCGGAACCTATTTCCACGACTGACGCTGAAATCTTCAGCGCCCATGGAATACGTCATAATCAGAAATAATTGACGAAAACTGAGTCCCTGCCGAACCAGAATCATCACAGGCACCCAGTTCAACGGCTGACACTCAATCCTTCAGCGCCACTGGACGACGTCATAATAAGAAATGATTGACGAAAACTACGTCCCTAAGACCCTTATATCATCACCAGAATCTAGTTCCACGGCTGACGCAGAAATCTTCAGCGCCCATAGACTACGTCACAATCAGAAATCATTGACACAAACTGCGTCCCTGCCTACCAAGAAATCATCACCGGAACCCAGTTCCAAGGCTGACGCTGAAATCTTCAGCGCCCATGGACTACGTCATAACAAGAAATCATTGACAAAAACTAAGTCCCTGCCAAACTAGAAATCATCACCAGAAACCAGTTCCATGGCTGACGCTGAAATCTTCATCGCCCATGGACTACGTCATAATCAGAAATCATTGACGAAAACTGAGTCCCTGCCGAACCAGAATCATCACAGGCACCCAGTCCCACGGCCGAAGCTCAATCCTTCAGCGACCATGGACGACGTCATAATAAGAAATGATTGACGAAAACTGCGTCCCTAAGACCCCTATATCATCACCGGAACCTATTTCCACGACTGACGTTGAAATCTTCAGCGCCCATGGACTACGTCATAATCAGAAATAATTGACGAAAACTGAGTCCCTGCCGAACCAGAATCATCACAGGCACCCAGTTCAACGGCTGACGCTCAATCCTTCAGCGCCAATGGACGACGTCATAATAAGAAATGATTGACGAAAACTACGTCCCTAAGACCCTTATATCATCACCAGAATCTAGTTCCACGGCTGACGCTGAAATCTTCAGCGCCCATGGACTACGTCATTATCAGAAATCATTGATGAAAACTGAGTCCCTGCCGAACCAGAAATCATCACAGGCACCCAGTTCCACGGCTCACGCTCAATCCTTCAGCGCCAATGGACGACGTCATAGTAAGAAATGATTGACGAAAACTGCGTCCCTGAGACCTCTATATCATCACCGGAACCTAGTTCCACGGCTGACGCTCAAATCTTCATCGCCCATGGACTACGTCATAATCAGAAATCATTGATGAAAACTGAGTCCTGCCGAACCAGAAATCATCACAGGAACCCAGTTCCACAGCTCACGCTCAATCCTTCAGTGCCCATGGACGACGTCATAATTAGAAATGATTGACGAAAACTGCGTCCCTGTGACCCTATATCATCACCGGAACCTAATTCCACGGCTCACGCTGAAATCTTCACCGCCCATGGACTACGTCATAATAAGAAATCATTTACGAAAACTAAATCCTTGAGCATATGTGAGAATCAAGAATCATTGACGAAAACTGAGTCCCTACCGACCCATCAATCATCACCGGAACCCAGTTCCACGGATGACGCTGAAATCGTAACCAGCCACAGACTCCCTCAGAATCATACATCGTAGACGAAAACTGAGTCCCTGCCTACCCATAAATCGTAACCGGAACCCAGTTCCACGGCTGAGGCTGAAATCATCACTAGCCACAGACTACCTCAGAATAAAAAATCATTGAAGAAAACTGAGTCCCTGCCTACCTAGAAATTATCACCGGAACCGAGATCCAAGGCTGACGCAGAAATCTTTAGCGCCCATAGACTACGTCACAATCAGAAATCATTGACACAAACTGCGTCCCTGCCTACCAAGAAATCATCACCGGAACCCAGTTCCAAGGCTGACGCTGAAATCTTCAGCGCCCATGGACTACGTCATAACAAGAAATCATTGACCAAAACTGAGTCCCTGCCGAACCAGAAATCAACATAGGAACCCAGTCCCACGGCCGAAGCTCAATCCTTCAGCGACCATGGTCGATGTCATAATAAGAAATGATTGACGAAAACTGCGTCCCTAAGACCCCTATATCATCACCGCAACCTATTTCCACGACTGACGCTGAAATCTTCAGCGCCCATGGACTACGTCATAATCAGAAATAATTGACGAAAACTGAGTCCCTGCCGAACCAGAATCATCACAGGCACCCAGTCCCACGGCCGAAGCTCAATCCTTCAGCGACCATGGACGACGTCATAATAAGAAATGATTGACGAAAACTGCGTCCCTAAGACCCCTATATCATCACCGGAATCTAGTTCCACGGCTGACGCTGAAATCTTCAGCGCCCATGGACTACGTCATAATCAGAAATCATTGACGAAAACTGAGTCCCTGCCGAACCAGAATCATCACAGGCACCCAGTTCAACGGCTGACGCTCAATCCTTCAGCGCCAATGGACGACGTCATAATAAGAAATGATTGACGAAAACTACGTCCCTAAGACCCTTATATCATCACCGGAATCTAGTTCCACGGCTGACGCTGAAATCTTCAGCGCCCATGGACTACGTCATTATCAGAAATCATTGATGAAAACTGAGTCCCTGCCGAACCAGAAATCATCACAGGCACCCAGTTCCACGGCTCACGCTCAATCCTTCAGCGCCAATGGACGACGTCATAGTAAGAAATGATTGACGAAAACTGCGTCCCTGAGACCTCTATATCATCACCGGAACCTAGTTCCACGGCTGACGCTCAAATCTTCATCGCCCATGGACTACGTCATAATCAGAAATCATTGATGAAAACTGAGTCCTGCCGAACCAGAAATCATCACAGGAACCCAGTTCCACAGCTCACGCTCAATCCTTCAGTGCCCATGGACGACGTCATAATTAGAAATGATTGACGAAAACTGCGTCCCTGTGACCCTATATCATCACCGGAACCTAATTCCACGGCTCACGCTGAAATCTTCACCGCCCATGGACTACGTCATAATAAGAAATCATTTACGAAAACTAAATCCTTGAGCATATGTGAGAATCAAGAATCATTGACGAAAACTGAGTCCCTACCGACCCATCAATCATCACCGGAACCCAGTTCCACGGATGACGCTGAAATCGTAACCAGCCACAGACTCCCTCAGAATCATACATCGTAGACGAAAACTGAGTCCCTGCCTACCCATAAATCGTAACCGGAACCCAGTTCCACGGCTGAGGCTGAAATCATCACTAGCCACAGACTACCTCAGAATAAAAAATCATTGAAGAAAACTGAGTCCCTGCCTACCTAGAAATTATCACCGGAACCGAGATCCAAGGCTGACGCAGAAATCTTTAGCGCCCATAGACTACGTCACAATCAGAAATCATTGACACAAACTGCGTCCCTGCCTACCAAGAAATCATCACCGGAACCCAGTTCCAAGGCTGACGCTGAAATCTTCAGCGCCCATGGACTACGTCATAACAAGAAATCATTGACCAAAACTGAGTCCCTGCCGAACCAGAAATCAACATAGGAACCCAGTCCCACGGCCGAAGCTCAATCCTTCAGCGACCATGGTCGATGTCATAATAAGAAATGATTGACGAAAACTGCGTCCCTAAGACCCCTATATCATCACCGCAACCTATTTCCACGACTGACGCTGAAATCTTCAGCGCCCATGGACTACGTCATAATCAGAAATAATTGACGAAAACTGAGTCCCTGCCGAACCAAAATCATCACAGGAACCCAGTCCCACGGCCGAAGCTCAATCCTTCAGCGACCATGGACGACGTCATAATAAGAAATGATTGACGACAACTGCGTCCCTAAGACCCCTATATCATCACCGGAATCTAGTTCCACGGCTGACGCTGAAATCTTCAGCGCCCATGGACTACGTCATAATCAGAAATCATTGACGAAAACTGAGTCCCTGCCGAACCAGAATCATCACAGGCACCCAGTTCAACGGCTGACGCTCAATCCTTCAGCGCCCTTGCACGACGTGATAATAAGAAATGATTGACGAAAACTAAGTCCCTAAGACCCTTATATCATCACCGGAATCTAGTTCCACGGCTGACGGTGAAATCTTCAGCGCCCATGGACTACGTCATTATCAGAAATCTTTGATGAAAACTGAGTCCCTGCCGAACCAGAAATCATCACAGGCACCAAGTTCCACGGCTCACGCTCAATCCTTCAGCGCCAATGGACGACGTCATAGTAAGAAATGATTGACGAAAACTGCGTCCCTGAGACCTCTATATCATCACCGGAACCTAGTTCCACGGTTGACGCTCAAATCTTCATCGCCCATGGACTACGTCATAATCAGAAATCATTGATGAAAACTGAGTCCTGCCGAACCAGAAATCATCACAGGAACCCAGTTCCACAGCTCACGCTCAATCCTTCAGCGCCCATGGACGACGTCATACTAAGAAATGATTGACGAAAACTGCGTCCTTGTGACCCTATATCATCACCGGAACCTAATTCCACGGCTCACGCTGAAATCTTCACCGCCCATGGACTACGTCATAATAAGAAATCATTTACGAAAACTAAATCCTTGACCCTATGTGAGAATCAAGAATCATTGACGAAAACTGAGTCCCTACCGACCCATCAATCATCACCGGAACCCAGTTCCACGGATGACGCTGAAATCGTAACTAGCCACAGACTCCCTCAGAATCATACATCGTAGACGAAAACTAAGTCCCTGCCTACCCATAAATCGTAACCGGAACCCAGTTTCACGGCTGAGGCTGAAATCATCACTAGCCATAGACTACCTCAGAATAAAAAATCATTGAAGAAAACTGCGTCCCTGCCTACCTAGAAATTATCACCGGAACCGAGATCCAAGGCTGACGCAGAAATCTTTAGCGCCCATAGACTACGTCACAATCAGAAATCATTGACACAAACTGCGTCCCTGCCTACCAAGAAATCATCACCGGAACCCAGTTCCAAGGCTGACGCTGAAATCTTCAGCGCCCATGGACTACGTCATAACAAGAAATCATTGACAAAACTGAGTCCTGCCGAACCAGAAATCAACATAGGAACCCAGTCCCACGGCCGAAGCTCAATCCTTCAGCGACCATGGTCGACGTCATAATAAGAAATGATTGACGAAAACTGCGTCCCTAAGACCCCTATATCATCACCGCAACCTATTTCCACGACTGACGCTGAAATCTTCAACGCCCATGGACTACGTCATAATCAGAAATAATTGACGAAAACTGAGTCCCTGCCGAACCAAAATCATCACAGGCACCCAGTTCAACGGCTGACGCTCAATCCTTCAGCGCCCATGGACGACGTCATAATAAGAAATGATTGACGAAAACTACGTCCCTAAGACCCTTATATCATCACCGGAATCTAGTTCCACGGTTGACGCTGAAATCTTCAGCGCCCATGGACTACGTCATAATCAGAAATCATTGACGAAAACTGAGTCCCTGCCGAACCAGAATCATCACAGGCACCCAGTTCAACGGCTGACGCTCAATCCTTCAGCGCCCTTGCACGACGTGATAATAAGAAATGATTGACGAAAACTACGTCCCTAAGACCCTTATATCATCACCGGAATCTAGTTCCACGGCTGACGCTGAAATCTTCAGCGCCCATGGACTACGTCATAATCAGAAATCATTGATGAAAACTGAGTGCCTGCCGAACCAGAAATCATCACAGGCACCAAGTTCCACGGCTCACGCTCAATCCTTCAGCGCCAATGGACGACGTCATAGTAAGAAATGATTGACGAAAACTGCGTCCCTGAGACCTCTATATCATCACCGGAACCTAGTTCCACGGGTGACGCTCAAATCTTCATCGCCCATGGACCACGTCATAATCAGAAATCATTGATGAAAACTGAGTCCTGCCGAACCAGAAATCATCACAGGAACCCAGTTCCACAGCTCACGCTCAATCCTTCAGCGCCCATGGACGACGTCATAATAAGAAATGATTGACGAAAACTGCGTCCCTGAGACCCTATATCATCACCGGAACCTAATTCCACGGCTGACGCTGAAATCTTCACCGCCCATGGACTACGTCAGAATCAGAAATCATTTACGAAAACTAAATCCTTGAGCCTATGTGAGAATCAAGAATCATTGACGAAAACTGCGTCCCTACCGACCCATCAATCATCACCGGAACCCAGTTCCACGGATGACGCTGAAATCGTAACCACCCACAGCCTCCCTCAGAATCATAAATCGTAGACGAAAACTGAGTCCCTGCCTACCCAGAAATCGTAACCGGAACCCAGTTCCACGGCTGAGGCTGAAATCATCACTAGCCACAGACTACCTCAGAATCAAAAATCATTGAAGAAAACTGCGTCCCTGCCTACATAGAAATTATCACCGGAACCGAGATCCAAGGCTGACGCAGAAATCTTCAGCGCCCATAGACTACGTCACAATCAGAAATCATTGACACAAACTGCGTCCCTGCCTACCAAGAAATCATCACTGGAACCTAGTTCCACGCTGACGCTGAAATCTTCAGCGCCCATGGACTACGTCATAACAAGAAATCATTGACAAAAACTGAGTCCCTGCCGAACCAGAAATCAACACAGGAACCCAGTCCCACGGCCGAAGCTCAATCCTTCAGCGACCCTGGACGACGTCATAATAAAAAATGATTGACGAAAAGTGCGTCCCTGTGACCCTATATCATCACCGGAACCTAATTCCACGGCTAACGCTGAAATCTTCACCGCCCATGGACTACGTCATAATCAGAAATCATTTACGAAAACTAAATCCCTTAGCCTATGTGAGAATCAAGAATCATTGACGGAAACTAAGTCCCTACCGACCCATCAATCATCACCGGAACCCAGTTCCACGGATGACGCTGAAATCGTAACCAGCCACAGACTCCCTCAGAATCATAAATCGTAGACGAAAACTGAGTCCCTGCCTACCCAGAAATCGTAACCGGAACCCAGTTCCACGGCTGAGGCTGAAATCATCACTAGCCACAGACTACCTCAGAATCAAAAATCATTGAAGAAAACTGCGTCCCTGCCTACCTAGAAATTATCACCGGAACCGAGATCCAAGGCTGACGCAGAAATCTTCAGCGCCCATAGACTACGTCACAATCAGAAATCATTGACACAAACTGCGTCCCTGCCTACCCAGAAATCATCATCGGAACCCAGTTCCAAGGCTGACGCTGAAATCTTCAGCGCCCATGGACTACGTCATAACAAGAAATCATTGACAAAAACTGAGTCCCTGCCGAACCAGAAATCAACACAGGAACCCAGTCCCACGGCCGAAGCTCAATCCTTCAGCGACCCTGGACGACGTCATAATAAGAAATGATTGACGAAAACTGCGTCCCTAAGACCCCTATATCATCACCGCAACCTATTTCCACGACTGACGCTGAAATCTTCAGCGCCCATGGACTACGTCATCATCAGAAATCATTGACGAAAACTGAGTCCCTGCCGAACCAGAATCATCACAGGCACCCAGTTCAACGGCTGACGCTCAATCCTTCAGCGCCAATGGACGACGTCATAGTAAGAAATGATTGACGAAAACTGCGTCCCTGAGACCTCTATATCATCACCGGAACCTAGTTCCACGGCTGACGCTCAAATCTTCATCGCCCATGGACTACGTGATAATCAGAAATCATTGATGAAAACTGAGTCCTGCCGAACCAGAAATCATCACAGGAACCCAGTTCCACAGCTCACGCTCAATCCTTCAGCGCCCATGGACGACGTCATAATAAGAAATGATTGACGAAAAGTGCGTCCCTGAGACCCTATATCATCACCGGAACCTAATTCCACGGCTGACGCTGAAATCTTCACCGCCCATGGACTACGTCATAATCAGAAATCATTGACGAAAACTGAGTCCCTGCCGAACCAGAATCATCACAGGCACCCAGTTCAACGGCTGACGCTCAATCCTTCAGCGCCCTTGCACGACGTCATAATAAGAAATGATTGACGAAAACTACGTCCCTAAGACCCTTATATCATCACCGGAATCTAGTTCCACGGCTGACGCTGAAATCTTCAGCGCCCATGCACTACGTCATAATCAGAAATCATTGATGAAAACTGAGTCCCTGCCGAACCAGAATCATCACAGGCACCCAGTTCAACGGCTGACGCTCAATCCTTCAGCGCCAATGGACGACGTCATAGTAAGAAATGATTGACGAAAACTGCGTCCCTGAGACCTCTATATCATCACCGGAACCTAGTTCCACGGCTGACGCTCAAATCTTCATCGCCCATGGACTACGTCATAATCAGAAATCATTGATGAAAACTGAGTCCTGCCGAACCAGAAATCATCACAGGAACCCAGTTCCACAGCTCACGCTCAATCCTTCAGCGCCCATGGACGACGTCATAATAAGAAATGATTGACGAAAAGTGCGTCCCTGAGACCCTATATCATCACCGGAACCTAATTCCACGGCTGACGCTGAAATCTTCACCGCCCATGGACTACGTCATAATCAGAAATCATTTACGAAAACTAAATCCTTGAGCCTATGTGAGAATCAAGAATCATTGACGAAAACTGCGTCCCTACCGACCCATCAATCATCACCGGAACCCAGTTCCACGGATGACGCTTGAAATCGTAACCAGCCACAGACTCCTCAGAATCATAAATCGTAGACAAAAACTGAGTCCCTGCCTACCCAGAAATCGTAACCGGAACCCAGTTCCACGGCTGACGCTGAAATCATCACCAGCCACAGACTACCTCAGAATCAAAAATCATTGAAGAAAACTGCGTCCCTACCTACCTAGAAATTATCACCGTAACCGAGATCCAAGGCTGACGCAGAAATCTTCAGCGCCCATAGACTACGTCACAATCAGAAATCATTGACACAAACTGCGTCCCTGCCTACCAAGAAATCATCACCGGAACCCAGTTCCAAGGCTGACGCTGAAATCTTCAGCGCCCATGGACTACGTCATAACAAGAAATCATTGACACAAACTGAGTCCCTGCCAAACTAGAAATCATCACCAGAAACCAGTTCCATGGCTGACGCTGAAATATTCATCGCCCATGGACTACGTCATAATCAGAAATTATTGACGAAAACTGAGTCCCACCCGAACCAGAAATCAACACAGGAACCCAGTCCCACGGCCGAAGCTCAATCCTTCAGCGACCATGGACGACGTCATAATAAGAAATGATTGACGAAAACTGCGTCCCTAAGACCCCTATATCATCACCGAAACCTATTTCCACGGCTGACGCTAAAATCTTCAGCGCCCATGGACTACGTCATAATCAGAAATCATTGACGAAAACTGAGTCCCTGCCGAACCAGAATCATCACAGGCACCCAGTTCAACGGCTGACGCTCAATCCTTCAGCGCCCATGGACGACGTCATAATAAGAAATGATTGACGAAAACTACGTCCCTAAGACCCTTATATCATCACCGGAATCTAGTTCCACGGCTGACGCTGAAATCTTCAGCGCCCATGGACTACGTCATAATCAGAAATCATTGATGAAAACTGAGTCCCACCCGAACCAGAAATCAACACAGGAACCCAGTCCCACGGCCGAAGCTCAATCCTTCAGCGACCATGGACGACGTCATAATAAGAAATGATTGACGAAAACTGCGTCCCTAAGACCCCTATATCATCACCGAAACCTATTTCCACGGCTGACGCTGAAATCTTCAGCGCCCATGGACTACGTCATAATCAGAAATCATTGACGAAAACTGAGTCCCTGCCGAACCAGAATCATCACAGGCACCCAGTGCAACGGCTGGCGCTCAATCCTTCAGCGCCCATGGACGACGTCATAATAAGAAATGATTGACGAAAACTACGTCCCTAAGACCCTTATATCATCACCGGAATCTAGTTCAACGGCTGACGCTGAAATCTTCAGCGCCCATGGACTACGTCATAATCAGAAATCATTGACGAAAACTGAGTCCCTGCCGAACCAGAATCATCACAGGCACCCAGTGCAACGGCGGACGCTCAATCCTTCAGCGCCCATGGACGACGTCATAATAAGAAATGATTGACGAAAACTACGTCCCTAAGACCCTTATATCATCACCGGAATCTAGTTCCACGGCTGACGCTGAAATCTTCAGCGCACATGGACTACGTCATAATCAGAAATCATTGACGAAAACTGAGTCCCTGCCGAACCAGAATCATCACAGGCACCCAGTTCAACGGCTGACGCTCAATCCTTCAGCGCCCTTGCACGACGTCATAATAAGAAATGATTGACGAAAACTACGTCCCTAAGACCCTTATATCATCACCGGAATCTAGTTCCACGGCTGACGCTGAAATCTTCAGCGCCCATGCACTACGTCATAATCAGAAATCATTGATGAAAACTGAGTCCCTGCCGAACCAGAATCATCACAGGCACCCAGTTCAACGGCTGACGCTCAATCCTTCAGCGCCAATGGACGACGTCATAGTAAGAAATGATTGACGAAAACTGCGTCCCTGAGACCTCTATATCATCACCGGAACCTAGTTCCACGGCTGACGCTCAAATCTTCATCGCCCATGGACTACGTCATAATAAGAAATCATTGATGAAAACTGAGTCCTGCCGAACCAGAAATCATCACAGGAACCCAATTCCACAGCTCACGCTCAATCCTTCAGCGCCCATGGACGACGTCATAATAAGAAATGATTGACGAAAAGTGCGTCCCTGAGACCCTATATCATCACCGGAACCTAATTCCACGGCTGACGCTGAAATCTTCACCGCCCATGGACTACGTCATAATCAGAAATCATTTACGAAAACTAAATCCTTGAGCCTATGTGAGAATCAAGAATCATTGACGAAAACTGCGTCCCTACCGACCCATCAATCATCACCGGAACCCAGTTCCACGGATGACGCTGAAATCGTAACCAGCCACAGACTCCCTCAGAATCATAAATCGTAGACGAAAACTGAGTCCCTGCCTACCCAGAAATCGTAACCGGAACCCAGTTCCACGGCTGACGCTGAAATCATCACCAGCCACAGACTACCTCAGAATCAAAAATCATTGAAGAAAACTGCGTCCCTACCTACTTAGAAATTATCACCGGAACCGAGATCCAAGGCTGACGCAGAAATCTTCAGTGCCCATAGACTACGTCACAATCAGAAATCATTGACACAAACTGCGTCCCTGCCTACCAAGAAATCATCACCGGAACCCAGTTCCAAGGCTGACGCTGAAATCTTCAGCGCCCATGGACTACGTCATAACAAGAAATCATTGACACAAACTGAGTCCCTGCCAAACTAGAAATCATCACCAGAAACCAGTTCCATGGCTGACGCTGAAATATTCATCGCCCATGGACTACGTCACATCAGAAATTATTGACGAAAACTGAGTCCCACCCGAACCAGAAATCAACACAGGAACCCAGTCCCACGGCCGAAGCTCAATCCTTCAGCGACCATGGACGACGTCATAATAAGAAATGATTGACGAAAACTGCGTCCCTAAGACCCCTATATCATCACCGAAACCTATTTCCACGGCTGACGCTGAAATCTTCAGCGCCCATGGACTACGTCATAATCAGAAATCATTGACGAAAACTGAGTCCCTGCCGAACCAGAATCATCACAGGCACCCAGTTCAACGGCTGACGCTCAATCCTTCAGCGCCCATGGACGACGTCATAATAAGAAATGATTGACGAAAACTACGTCCCTAAGACCCTTATATCATCACCGGAATCTAGTTCCACGGCTGACGCTGAAATCTTCAGCGCCCATGGACTACGTCATAATCAGAAATCATTGATGAAAACTGAGTCCCACCCGAACCAGAAATCAACACAGGAACCCAGTCCCACGGCCGAAGCTCAATCCTTCAGCGACCATGGACGACGTCATAATAAGAAATGATTGACGAAAACTGCGTCCCTAAGACCCCTATATCATCACCGAAACCTATTTCCACGGCTGACGCTGAAATCTTCAGCGCCCATGGACTACGTCATAATCAGAAATCATTGACGAAAACTGAGTCCCTGCCGAACCAGAATCATCACAGGCACCCAGTGCAACGGCTGACGCTCAATCCTTCAGCGCCCATGGACGACGTCATAATAAGAAATGATTGACGAAAACTACGTCCCTAAGACCCTTATATCATCACCGGAATCTAGTTCCACGGCTGACGCTGAAATCTTCAGCGCCCATGGACTACGTCATAATCAGAAATCATTGACGAAAACTGAGTCCCTGCCGAACCAGAATCATCACAGGCACCCAGTGCAACGGCTGACGCTCAATCCTTCAGCGCCCATGGACGACGTCATAATAAGAAATGATTGACGAAAACTACGCGTCCCTAAGACCCTATATCATCACCGGAATCTAGTTCCACGGCTGACGCTGAAATCTTCAGCGCCCATGGACTACGTCATAATCAGAAATCATTGACGAAAACTGAGTCCCTGCCGAACCAGAAATCATCACAGGCACCCAGTTCAACGGCTGACGCTCAATCCTTCAGCGCCCTTGCACGACGTCATAATAAGAAATATTGACGAAAACTACGTCCCTAAGACCCTTATATCATCACCGGAATCTAGTTCCACGGCTGACGCTGAAATCTTCAGCGCCCATGCACTACGTCATAATCAGAAATCATTGATGAAAACTGAGTCCCTGCCGAACCAGAAATCATCACAGGCACCCAGTTCCACGGCTCACGCTCAATCCTTCAGCGCCAATGGACGACGTCATAGTAAGAAATGATTGACGAAAACTGCGTCCCTGAGACCTCTATATCATCACCGGAACCTAGTTCCACGGCTGACGCTCAAATCTTCATCGCCCATGGACTACGTCATAATCAGAAATCATTGATGAAAACTGAGTCCTGCCGAACCAGAAATCATCACAGGAACCCAGTTCCACAGCTCACGCTCAATCCTTCAGCGCCCATGGACGACGTCATAATAAAAAATGATTGACGAAAAGTGCGTCCCTGTGACCCTATATCATCACCGGAACCTAATTCCACGGCTAACGCTGAAATCTTCACCGCCCATGGACTACGTCATAATCAGAAATCATTTACGAAAACTAAATCCTTGAGCCTATGTGAGAATCAAGAATCATTGACGAAAACTGCGTCCCTACCGACCCATCAATCATCACCGGAACCCAGTTCCACGGATGACGCTGAAATCGTAACCAGCCACAGACTCCCTCAGAATCATAAATCGTAGACGAAAACTGAGTCCCTGCCTACCCAGAAATCGTAACCGGAACCCAGTTCCACGGCTGACGCTGAAATCATCACCAGCCACAGACTACCTCAGAATCAAAAATCATTGAAGAAAACTGCGTCCCTACCTACCTAGAAATTATCACCGGAACCGAGATCCAAGGCTGACGCAGAAATCTTCAGTGCCCATAGACTACGTCACAATCAGAAATCATTGACACAAACTGCGTCCCTGCCTACCAAGAAATCATCACCGGAACCCAGTTCCAAGGCTGACGCTGAAATCTTCAGCGCCCATGGAGTACGTCATAACAAGAAATCATTGACACAAACTGAGTCCCTGCCAAACTAGAAATCATCACCAGAAACCAGTTCCATGGCTGACGCTGAAATATTCATCGCCCATGGACTACGTCATAATCAGAAATTATTGACGAAAACTGAGTCCCACCCGAACCAGAAATCAACACAGGAACCCAGTCCAACGGCCGAAGCTCAATCCTTCAGCGACCATGGACGACGTCATAATAAGAAATGATTGACGAAAACTGCGTCCCTAAGACCCCTATATCATCACCGAAACCTAGTTCCACGGCTGACACTCAAATCTTCAGCGCCCAATGGACGACGTCATAGTAAGAAATGATTAATGACAACTGCGTCCCTGAGACCGCTATATCATCACCGGAACCTAGTTCCACGGCTGACGCTCAAATCTTCAGCGCCCATGGACTACGTCATAATCAGAAATCATTGATGAAAACTGAGTCCTTGCCGAACCAGAAATCATCACAGGAACCCAGTTCCACAGCTCACACTCAATCCTTCAGCGCCCATGGACGACGTCATAATAAGAAATGATTGACGAAAACTGCGTCCCTGAGAGACTATATCATCACTGGAACCTAATTCCACGGCTGTCGCTGAAATCTTCACCGCCCATGGACTACGTCATAATCAGAATCATTTACAAAAACTAAATACCTGAGGCTATGTGAGAATCAAGAATCATTGACGAAAACTGAGTCCCTACCGACCCATCAACCATCACCGGAACCCAGTTCCACGGATGACGCTGAAATCGTAACCACCACAGACTCCCTCAGAATCATAAATCGTAGACGAAAACTGAGTCCCTGCCTACCCAGAAATCGTAACCGGAACCCAGTTCCACGGCTGACGCTGAAATCATCACCAGCCACAGACTACCTCAGAATCAAAAATCATTGAAGAAAACTGCGTCCCTGCCTACCTAGAAATTATCACCGGAACCAAGATCCAAGGCTGACGCAAAAATCTTTTGCGCCCATAGATTACGTCACAATCAGAAATCATGACACAAACTGCGTCCCTGCCTACCAAGAAATCATCACCGGAACCCAGTTCCAAGGCTGACGCTGAAATCTTCAGCGCCCATGGACTACGTCATAACAAGAAATCATTGACAAAAAATGAGTCCCTGCCAAACTAGAAATCATCACCAGAAACCAGTTCCATGGCTGACGCTCAATCCTTCAGCGACAATGGACGACGTCATAGTAACAAAATGATTGACAAAAACTGCGTCCCTGAGACCCCTATATCATCACCGGAACCTAGTTCCACGGCTGACGCTCAAATCTTCAGCGCCAATGGACGACGTCATGTAAGAAATGATTGATGACAACTGCGTCCCTGAGACCGCTATATCATCACCGGAACCTAGTTCCACGGCTGACGCTCAAATCTTCAGCGCCCATGGACTACGTCATAATCAGAAATCATTGATGAAAACTGAGTCCTTGCCGAACCAGAAATCATCATCACAGGAACCCAGTTCCACAGCACACTCAATCCTCCTCAGCGCCCCCATGGACGATGTCATAATAAGAAATGATTGACGAAAACTGCGTCCCTGAGACACTATATCATCACCGGAACCTAATTCCACGGCTGTCGCTGAAATCTTCACCGCCCATGGACTACGTCATAATCAGAAATCATTTACAAAAACTATATACCTGAGCCTATGTGAGAATCAAGAATCATTGACGAAAACTGAGTCCCTACCGACCCATCAACCATCACCGGAACCCAGTTCCACGGATGACGCTGAAATCGTAAGCACCACAGACTCCCTCAGAATCAGAAATCGTAGACGAAAACTGAGTCCCTGCCCTACCCAGAAATCGTAACGGAACCCAGTTCCACGGCTGACGCTGAAATCATCACCAGCCACAGACTACCTCAGAATCAAAAAATCATGAAGAAAACTGCGTCTCTGCCTACCTAGAAATTATCACCGGAACCGAGATCCCAAGGCTGACGCAAAATCTTTTGCGCCCATAGACTACGTCACAATCAGAATCATGACACAAACTGCGTCCCTGCCCTACCAAGAAATCATCAACCGGAACCCAGTTCCAAGGCTGACGCTGAAATCTTCAGCGCCCATGGACTACGTCATAACAAGAAATCATTGACAAAAAAATGAGTCCCTGCCAAACTAGAAATCATCACCAGGAA
>CAXHTJ010001067.1:0-64777 GCA_964019445.1 Populus tremula
AAACTGGTGGGGTAAATTTTCATAGCTTTTGTAACTACCACATTCTCTCTTGTATTTCCCATTTGCAGAGCCACAAACAAATCTTTGTTGAGAGAGCTCTGTGATTAGTACTTAAAAGTGCATGTTTATCAAGGGTTTATATCATCATTTTACACTTAAAGTATCAATAACTCCTTAACTAAAGCATGTTTTATAATAACAAGTCTAATACTATAAAATACCCTAATATATGGTACATGTTCATCTTAAATGCAAGTCTATCACATAAATCAAAGTATTGATTGATGAATTCAACTACTGAAATTTGTGAAGATAAAGAGAGGGTGAAACTTGGAAAAGAGATGTTGGTGCAGTCCAAACTGGAACACTGTTCGGTAATTGGGTCATATCTCGAGTTCTAGATGTCCAAATGACCTCAAAGTTTACACAAATTCAGTAAGACATAGGCCTACAACTTTCATTTGGACATCAAGATCTAAGAAGGCCGTTTTCAAGTCCAAATTATAGCAACAACGGAGAAGTCCGAATCTGTCCTGCAGCCCAGACACTGTTCAGTGTTCAGCCCATATCTTGAGTTCTAGAAGTCCAAATGACCTCATTTTTTTTTCCTGGAAAGCTAAGAGAATTTCCTAAACTTTCATTTGGACATCGGGACCCAGTTCTGGTAGAATTTTTGTTTATTCAGACAAGAAGATAAGGATTTTCACCAAGTCAAAAGTTGGCCACCCACTCAACAATTAGTCATCAAATCAATAATTCGAATTTTGGCCTATAAAAGGAGGCATTTGCCATGTATTTGGGCTTGGTTGTTCAGATCAAGTTCATGCTCTTTATTTCTCTCTTTATATTTTTTGTAATTTTAAGTTTTGCTTTCATTAATATCTTGTTTATGCTTTTCATTTCCTTTCCTTTACTTAGTTAACTTGTATTTTCTTTATGTTCTTGTTTTGTTTATTTATGTTTCTCTTCTTCATTATGTTTAGCTAAGTTTATTATGTCAAGGTGAAAAGGTTACACTAATGGTGTAAGAACAAGTATGGTATAAACTCAACATGGACCTTAATGTTTAATATTAACATGTCTTATCTTTTTATCTTACTAATTCTTAATACCTTGCTTGTTAAATGGTTAATCTAGATTTGTGTTGTATAATACTTGGTACAACAAATGCTTGGCACTCTCATAGCCTAACCGTATGGTATTACCTACACCTGGGCTATGAAAGGAACTTGATTTGTTGTTAACATCAGTTAATATCATGAATTCCTGATAATATTTAAAAGTTTGGTGTTATGTAAATAAGATAATTAATATGATCATGTTAATAATTTATAATGAGCTATTAATGACAAATCATCCGATTGGAACCTCCTCGTGTGTGGTTTCCAAATTGAGTAATAAGAGTTTATACTATACTTGTTTGAAATACCATTGGTGGATCCTCTAACCTTGACATTTGTTTTTATCATTGTTTAATCCTTACATTAATCTTTCATCTCAAAGTTCTCATTAATTTCTTCATCTTCTTCTTTTATTATATATACTATTACTACTACTACTACTATTAGTATTAGTATTATTAGTATTATTATTATTATTAATTTATTATTATTATTATTATTATTATTATTTACATTCTATTTATATTATATAATATATCTCTTTGATCTTTTCATAAACTCAGTATATAGGCTGGAAACCTGTGACCCGATCTTTTAGATCATTCTCAGGTATAACAACGCCACGTACTGAGTATTATTATTATTATTATTATTATTGTTATTGTTATTATTTTTGTTATTATTGTTGTTGTTGTTGTTTTGTTCTTTATAATTTATACAATTAACCTCTCTGTGGTTCGACCCCGGTCTTGCCGGGTTATTTATTACTTCGACACTCCTGCACTTGGGAGAAGACATCAATCTTTTGGTCGTGTCACTCTGCTATGTTGAAATTCAATGTAAAGTAATGTTTTTCAGACCAACATCATGTGTTGCTAGACTAGGATTGAGTTCACTGTAGATGCGGTTAGAAAGAAGGCCTCTGCTCATGGCATGAAAGGCTGACAGCTATTGGGTGCCCTTGAAAGATGTGGAGTCGATGAATAATTAACAGTGTAGTTGAACCAAAAAGGAGATTGTCTTTTATTGATTACTGAAGGCATTGCTGCTAGTGTTCATGACTGAGGAGAGGCAATGCCACTTCAATGTTTTGGCCACTGTCGGTGGAGTGCTGAGAAAAAGAGTTAATTATTTTTCCTTGTGTGGGATATGGACTGACAGTGCTTCCACAAGAGGTTATGCAGACATTCCCATTCCACTCTTGACGTTTAACACTAGTTTAAGCAGATCGAGTTTAGCTACTTCACATTTAATGCTCGCAATTTCCTTTTGACAATCGGTTTCTTGCCAACCTATTTCTTTATTTTCCATCCTTTTCAATCAGGTGTAGCAGAGCTTATATGGGGAACCCACCTTTCAACTTGGTGCATGCATGCATGATAGATGTTTGAGAATGTAACTCTTGTATGATGAAACAAGAATCGTGATTCTTGCCTAAACTCTACAATGAAATTTTTTTGAGTTACGATCATTGTGTCACCCACAAGTCTTGAGTTCAAAATGCTTTAAGAAGGGTTTGCTCTGATGCAAATAATGATAGCACACACAACCTAAGGACATGTTCTATTTATTATATGAACATGGGTAGGTTTTCTACCTTGTCTGAAAAGGGTCTCATATCTGCCTAGTGACGATCTTCGTAAATACATGGGTAGGTTAAGGTACATATACCCACCATTACTGTTATAACCCATTTTTGGGTCCCCACACAAAAAATAATAAAATAAAATAAATCAAAAAGTATTATAAAAAAATATAACATAATAGTGAAAAAAAATGCCAGAACAAAAAAAAAATGATCAAAAATTGGTTGAGAAGGTTTAAAAATACAAAAATTAAAATTTGATGGTATATCATTGACTGATAAGAGCCCTGTTGAAAAGAAAATTCAATTTGAGGAAGAAAAGTACAAAATCTGAAGTTTATAGACTCAATTAAATTTTATTAGAGGTTTAATTGAATTTATAAAAGTTTTAATTGCAAGAAAAATTGATTTTACAGTTAATTTGGGCTTTAATTGGAAGAAATTAAAGTTCTGGGGTCAAATTATAATTTTTGAGAGTTAATTTGGTCAAATCAGGGGCTTAATTACATAAATATTGAAGTTTTATGGCAATTAGGGACTTAATTGAAGAAATTCAAGACCAAGGACTAAAACGCAAAACACGCACAAATTGAAGGTCTGCTTTGAATCTGTCGCGTTTTGGCGCCTTTTCCTTTTAAATGAAATGGCACGTTTTGACCAAAACGGCGCTGTTACAACTGTTCAAAAAAAAAAAAACCAGAAACGATGTTGTTTTGAACGACCCCATCATCTTCTTCCGGAAACAGGGGAGAAGAAGATTTTATTTTCTTCTCTGTTTCGCACCGACTTCCCTCCCCCCGATAACTTCAAAAAGACGCTAACACAACCTAATTTTCACGTGTTGAAGGGGCGGTAGCATAGTGGTTGCCCCAGCCACGTCTCCCTCCCCTGTTTTTCTATAAATACAGGGGAGAGACCGAACAGAGAGGGAGACAAAAAAAAAAGAGAGAGGGACGAGAGAAAAGAACAGAGGAGAAGAGAAGAGAGAGAGCAGAATAGAAGAAAAACCGAAAAGAAGAAGCGGACAAGAGTGTAAAATAGAGGAGAGAGAGAGAGAGGAAAAATAGCACCGCCGGCCACCGCGAACCGACAATGCCATCACAAGCGTTGCTTCTTGTCGCCCCCAGCTGCTCCACCAATGACGTCAGCCACCGTAAAAGACAACAACAACCACCACCAGCACTGCCTGGTAATCTTCTCTCCTTCCCTGCTCCGTTTTCTGTTTTCCTTCATTTTGCATGCAGAACATGAGCAATTCACGTTCTGCAGCAAGATGAAAATAATTAGCTGGTTACTGTGTTGTGCACAGTAACCACCCAATTATAATCTTTTGGGCCAGTGTTGGCCCATTTTCATTTTGGGCCGGTGCTGGCCCATTTTACCTTTTGGGCTAGTGCTGGCCCATTTTTCATGTTGGGTCGGTGCTAGCCCATTGCATTTTTATGTTGGGCCATGCCGGTTCATTTCAATTTTATGTCGTTGAAAATACAAAATCCGGTATTAAAATACTCGGTTTTCGTCAAAACTTCCAAAAAATACAAAATTTTTTTAAAAAAGAAACAAAATGTTTTTGTGCATACGGCTAAGTGTCTCAAAGCTAAAAAATCATATTGTGTTTTTCATACACAAAAAAAAAAAACCATGTTTTAGGATACATTTTGGCTTTAATAACTAGTTTATTAAAGTCAAGAGAACATTGACCAAAATTTCAAAAACAACAAAAATTTTATTTTTGATTTTAGTATCAGGGATTATGAATTTATACGTAAAATATATTCCCGATATTAAAAAGATATTTTCTTTTGACAACTTAGAAAAGTTAGGTTTTTACCCGATAAGATAAGGATCTCCTTACAGAGGAGGACTTTTCTTAAACCGTAAATGGACCGACAATTAGAAACCACAACATGCCTTTTGATCTTATCAGACAAAACAATGCAGCTTACCTCAGGTAGGGCGTAGTTGGGGTGCTAATACCTTCCCTTTACACAACCAGTCTTTGTACCCGATCTCTAAGACCAGTTACGATTCCTAGTGACCAGAATACTAGGTGGCAACTCTTAGTCTATATTTTCCTAATAAGAGACAAGAATTCCTTGTCTCTACACATTTTCCAAGAATAAACCATATTGCAATTTTTTTCCTTGAAGGTGGACGATCGTCGCGCCGCCGCACACGTGCGAGAATTACCAAGCAAGCACTCAAACATGAGTTGGGTGTTTCACGCATCTGAACCCTGACTAATAGTCATAGGGTAGATCGTTAATTCCCTACCTAACCTAGAAGCTTGTGTGTGCTTTCAAAAATAAATACATGTGATGCATGAGACAATTCTACAAAATGCATGGATAAAACAAAAATAAAATAAGACAAAAATACAAAAACATAAACACATCAAATACACAAAGCTTAGTCCAATATTGTTAGAAACAATACCTTCCCTAGCGGAGTCGCCATTCTATACCACATCACCCATGCGGCGTTGGTTTGGCGATTTTTTGTTTTATGTTTGCTTGATTGGTTCGTTGGGAGTCGCCACCTAGTATTTAATTGAGGGCTACTAAGAAACCCGGGTGTACTGGTCTCATCAAGGATTCATGGGTAAGGGACTGGTTGTGGTTAGGGAAGGTATTAACACCTCTAACGCATCATACCCGAGGTAAGTTGCTCCGTGGCATTAATATGTTAAAGAAGTTTTAAAAATTTCATCTTTTAATTGGATATTAGAAATATGAATTACATGTAAGTTCATAATTCTTTACTATGAGCAAATCAAAATATTAAATTCTTCTTTATTCTTTGCAATTTTATCATATACAAAAAAAAATCCATAAATAAATAAAATCCAAACACACACATACAATTTTACTATATGTTTTCTTTTTTCTTTTTTTTTTCCTTTTTCACATCCATATTCACATAATACAAATTATAAAAAATTCAAAACTGAACAAAAAAATATATTAAACAATTTTAAAATTTTAAAAATAGCCCCAAAATAGAATCAGGAACAGTGCAGCCTCTAATTCGCCGGAATAGTGTTGTGAAGCCTCAGGGATAGTAGAAACAATGGCGGCGCGTTGTTCCATACGCCGCCGCCAATGAAGGTGGAACAATCGGTGGATCGGGAACGTCTTCCTCTTCTTTGTCTCCCTACGATAGCGGTGACTTGCAAAACAACAGAAAACACAACAGGCAGTTGATTTTAATTTTTCTCTTTGATTTCAATCTATTTTTTCTTTCACTTCTTCTCCGTTTTGGATCTACTTCCCTCTCGATTTCGTCTTCTTCTTTGTTGGTGACAAATCCGATCGTTGGCTCTTAGTCTAGGTCTGCTACGTGGGGTTGAATCGATGAACAAGGGTTGGTTGCTGAGGAAGACGATGATCTGTGATGGGGAGCCACATGTGGGCTGCCATTTAAGCTGCTCTTGAGATGGGGGTGGCTGTCTGGTTGGCGGGTTCTATGTGGTCTGCCGGGTAGAGCTGGCTGGAGGCGTTGGCTTTAGCCAGTTGAAGACGGCGCTGCTGTGCCGATGGTGTGGATGCCGTTGATGGGAGGATGAGATGAAGGAAAATGTCAGGGGAAAGGGAGGCAAATCTGTTCTGGGGTCGTGGGTTTGTGGAGGACAAACTGGTTTGTGGGAGAAATCAGAGAGCTAGAGAGAGGGGGCTCTCAGGTGTAGGGGGAAGAAGTCTAAAATTACAAAGGAGGGGGGCGGCGACTTCTCTTGTAACTGAAAGGGAGGCTTGCGGCTGAGGGGAGAAGACTTAGGAAAAGCTAGGGGAAGGGCTTGGCTGGGGGGAAAGCTGGAAAAGTGAAGGGGGAAGGAGAGAGGGTTGGTGTTCGGTCAGCTATTATGGTGAAGGAAAATCAAAAGCCTGAGGGGGGGGGGGGCAGCTTCTTTTTTGGTAGAGATGGGGAGTGGGCGACGACTTTAGTGAGGGAGAAGAAAGGGTTCTAATTTTTAGGGTTTTTTGTGTTTTTTTCAATTGTGGAAAATTGCACCCCTTTTTGTGTGTGTTGAAGACCAATATTTATAGGCAAAAATATTATTAGGTTTCCAAACTTGGTCCCTCAACTTCTTTTTTTGTAAATTTTGATTTTTTTCCTTATTTTTTTTTATTTTTCTTATCAACATCACCTCGAATGAGAAAAATCGATGATTTTTAAAAATAACGTATTAAAAGTCAAACACGTTCCCAAGATCTTTAAAAATTTAAATTCTTTTGAGACGATGCTAAAAATAACAAAAATATATTAAAAAACATATTATTTTTTTTTTCGTTGTTTTTCTCTATTTTTATATTTTTTCTTAAAATTTATCAAAACATGTGTAAAAGATGAGGTAGCAACACTCATCATATTTTCTAAAAGAAATGTGATGGATACTAATAATTCGTAGTAAGATTCTACAGAAATAAAAATAACTAGTGATAAAAGAGTAGATTGTAGATTCTTAAATATTAAATAATTGGTAAAACACTGGAGTTTGTATAAAAAAATTGTATGATTTGTTTATGTATTTCACAAGAAGGAATCATGTTATATCTTTTGATTCTCTATCAAAAGATATTATCTTAGTAGAGTACTTTTAGAAGTTTCTCCACCACTAGATGAGGCGCCCTCAATGCTTGATAGTGATGGGCTCCATCCATCCAAGGACTGGAGTTTTCTTCTCATCCATAAAAGTACCATTAATTAATGGTTAACGTGTTCAATTTGATGTTTTCCCAAAATGGAAGCTATAGAAAGCTACATAATTTTGGCGATAAAATGCCATGTGGAAAGCTGTGGTGAAGTTTATAGCATGATATATCGTCATCAAGGGCAGGCCATTGCGGGCAGAGTTTAATTTCCTAAGGACCACTGTTTTGAGCCCCAGAAAATGACTTGCTAAACATAGCTAACAGCTTATCGGAATAGCGAAGGGCTCGCAATTTTCATAGAAAAAAAACAGTGCCTCACAAAAGAGACAAAGGCTAGTGACATTTTTCTCTCCAAAATATCATCACCAAATACTGAATTGTTTCCATGCTGAGAGATGCCATTAGGACCTATATCTTGTCTGTAGGAAGCTAAATTAAAGGAAAAGTTTTTTCTTGCCATCCTTAAGACTACTTTGTTCTAGTTTCATTAATAATCCTTGAAATGAATTAATTAAACTCTGGAGGTAATTAATGTGTTTATCGAAGATGTTGCATAGTTTTTTTTTCAAATGATGGTGACAAAAAATCTATAGCTAATCATTTCGAAATAATTATAGTCGTTAACTATATGAACTGGTATCATGTAGATCCATCGTCTGAGAAGAGAGCTAGTGCCTTCTACGTTCCCAGAGATGAAGCATTTTCAGAAGTGAAGCAGCTTACCTTCTCTGCCAAGACATTATACTCATTGTTCAACGCCTTGATACCTTCTATAGGAAATGTTATCGATGATGCAAATACTGGATTCCCATACGTGGAGGAGATGTGCTGGAAAGAAGGGTTTTGGAAAGAAGTTATGCCCCGGCTTTTCAAGGTCATCGCTGGCGGAGGAGATGTGCTGCGATTTGAAGTCCCTAAACTTGTAATAATCAATACCACTAAATTATGGTCCCGTACATGGCTTTATGTATCACATGCATGAATTATAGACCTTATGAAAAACATGTTCGTCTCTCTCTCTCTCTCTCTCTCTAGTTCTATATATCATAGCTCGCTCACTACATATTTTCATACAAAAAACTCCTAGTTAAACCTAAGTATCTCCTCTCCTATTAGCAACAATGTTGAAGCCACAGCTTCACCAGTCACACCTTTCAACAAAAATCCCTTTTCTACTACCTAAACCATTCATCCATGGCAGTGGTCATGCTTCTTTTCCTGTGAATTCAAGGTCCTTGTCCACTAAAGCAAACAAAAAAGTTCGTGCTGGCTATAAACATGGAAGCATTAAATCTATAGCTAGCGTCACACAGCAGTCCACAGATGTTAAGGCTGTGGTGACTGTGAAACAAACAGTTGTTGATTTTTGGACAGAAATAGGGATAGAACGAGGACTTGATGATTTTACAGACCTGTTTGGCAAAACACTCCTCTTGGAGCTTGTTAGTGCCGAGCTTGACCCAAGTAAGCAGTGCTTCTTGAAAGACCTGTGTTCCAAGTATTTTATATTTCTTTTTTCTTTACAAGTGCAAGAAACAACTTCTTAAGTTCTTATCGAATGATTTATTTATTGATAAATATTAACATATATTCCTTGTTTGCAAAGAAATATATATATATATATATATATTTGAAAGATTGAAGTAAGAAAAAAATTTGTCTAAATTCCAACTTTTTTTTTTTTTTTTCAATTTCTCCAGAGACGGGATTAGAGAAGCCCTCGATTCGAGAGTACGCGCACAAGATAGATCATGAAGGAGAGGATATCAAGTATGAAGCGGATTTTGTGGTTCCGCCAGATTTTGGAGAGATTGGTGCTATTTTTGTTGAAAATGAGCACCATAAAGAGATGTACCTTCATGATGTAGTGCTTGATGGCTTCCCTGCTGGACCAGTTCATGTGACTTGCGATTCATGGATCCATCCGAAGTTTGACAATAAAAAGAAGAGAATCTTTTTCACTAATAAGGTTAGTTACTTCTGATAATAAGTTTTGTTATTGTCAAAAACCGTTTTAATTTAAAAGTTTAAATTCTTAGGTGAGATTTCAAAATATTATTTATATTTTTATCTAATACACCTCTTCAAATGAAAACTATTTTGATTTGAAACTTATATAGACACACATTTTATCCTTAATTTTTTATCAAATAGATGTGAATTATGAGATTTGAACTCGTAATCGCTTGATCATTAAAGTTTTAATATCATATTAAAAAACTATCTCAATCTAAAATGTTAAGTGTTAGATAAGATCTCAAGATATAATTTATATTATTTTCTAACAATTACTTACCCTCTTGTGATCCAAGATCTTTTTTTTTGTTTAATTTGACATTATTATTAATTAATTACCATGTTTGATAAACATTTTTCTTAATATATATATATGGTACTTTATGTAGAATTTGTTTTTCTTAAAAATATTTTGGTGGCATTTGTGGATGTTATGTGTGGGCTGATCCAATCCCATTAGTTTGAATGTTCTGAAAATTTCAACTTTATCACACTAATAATATAAAATAAGAATCAATTGAGGAAAACTATATATAAAAAATCTAATTTATATTAAACGTTTTGTTGAAAGAGTGAATAACTAGAAAAACAATACAAAGATAAAATCACAAGATATTATCCATCGGGTGAGCTGATATGTATACTTTATATGCTTTAACTCAACGTTCATGATTTATATATTTATTTTCTCAAGATAATGTCAATATTACCATGTGAAGTTTTCAGGTCATGGATATGGTAACATAATAATAATAATAATAATCTCGACTCATATAAATATTTATAACTTAGATATTTGTTTTAAATAAATTTATTATATTATTTTAATATGTTAATATCAAAAATAAAATTTAAAAAATATTATTTTAATCTTATAAAATATCCCACATAACATAAATTTTTTATATTGATTGATTTTTGTGTTTCATGGAATAGTCATACTTGCCATCAGAAACACCAAATGGATTGACAAAACTGAGAAAGGAAGAACTCGAAACTTTACGAGGCAATGACAATGGAGAACGAAAGAAAGGTGAAAGGATCTATGACTATGATGTGTACAATGATCTTGGAAATCCTGATAGTGATCCAGAGACAGCAAGGCCGGTGATAGGTGGCGAAGAGCACCCGTACCCTAGGCGTTGCCGTACTGGCCGACCACGGACCGAGTCAGGTAAAAATGCAGAAAAATAATTATAAAAAAAGTAGTAGTGTTGGATTATGTTCGAGTGAAATTCCCTGTCCGATCCATGACCAAGCTTTAAACCGTTTCAGATTTAATAATTTTGCTTCCATAAACTAGCTAATAATTGTTTTTTTGAAAGGTTTATCTTAATCTACATGATGGAAATAATCCTTCTTTCATTATATGATAATCAAATAAAATAGAATTACTAAAATAAAACCTATCTATTAAAATAAATTGTAAAATACATAACTGTTAATCTATACCTATTAACTAAATTATGGAAATTAATTTTTTCCTTCATTGATTCTAACCATTTGGAAACAATTGTGCTGATAGATCCACTTACGGAGACAAGGAGTGGCAGCTTCTACGTGCCTCGAGATGAAGAATTCTCAGAAATAAAGACGGGCACTTTTTCTGCCAAGACTCTCAAATCAGTATTGCATGCCCTAGTACCTTCTCTATCAACCGCTATTGTTGACAGTGATCTTGGATTCCCATTCTTCAGTTCCATTGACGCACTATTCAATGAAGGAATCAATTTGCCTCCCTTTAAGAAACAGGGGTTTTGGAAAGATCTTCTGCCTAACCTTTTCAGGGCCATTACTGATGGAACTAAAGATATCTTGAAATTTGAGACTCCTGATACCATGGGGAGTAAGATATTTTTTATACCTATAATAAGAACTAGATTCGACATGGGAAATTATTAAATCAATCATAAATGAAAAGATATCTATCATTTTCTCATTTTAAGAGTTTTTGTGTTTCAGGAGACAGATTTTTTTGGTTTAGGGATGAAGAATTTGCTAGACAGACTCTTTCTGGTCTCAACCCTTGTTGCATCAAAATGGTCACGGTATAGTATTTTTGTCCATTAATAAGAAAGGAAAAACCAGTCCAGATTCATGCAGTTCATCAAGAAATGAATCAATTGTTGGTAATATTAAACTAACGATGCTGAAACATTACTCTGTTCTTGATGAAAGTATTGCATTAAATCATGCAGGAATGGCCATTAAGGAGTAAACTAGACCCTGAAATCTATGGTCCCCAAGAATCAGCAATCACTACAGAAATGGTTGAGCAAGAAATCAAAGGGTTCATGACATGTGAACAGGTATGAAGTAGAAAACCAATCGCATAACGGTATTCAAACTCATCTTGATTTTCCTCTTAACAAACTAAATTCGGTGCATTGATGAACGCAGGCAGTAAAAGCTCAGAAGCTTTTCATCCTTGACTACCATGATTTATTCCTACCTTTTGTAAGCAAAATAAGAGAGCTGAAAGGCACGACATTATACGGGTCACGGACATTGTTCTTTTTAACCCATGAAGGAACGTTGAGACCACTAGCTATTGAGCTCACTCGACCACCGATGGATGGTAAGCCGCAATGGAAGCAAGTGTTCAGACCAGCTTGGCATTCCACTGGTGTTTGGCTTTGGAGGCTTGCCAAAGCCCATGTCCTTGCACATGAGGCTGGCTATCACCAACTTATTAGTCACTGGTATGCACTTTCCTTGCGCTTGAGTTAGCAGCCGCCTTGCATTAATGTACAAAAATTTTCGGTTTGTTCGAAATTGCGATGAAAAAAATAGGATTTGAATCGATTTACAAACATGTATCATATGTTATGTTTTGCAGGCTAAGAACACATTGCTGCACAGAACCATACATAATCGCGGCCAATCGCCAACTTAGTGAAATGCATCCAATCTACAGACTCTTGCACCCGCATTTCCGGTATACAATGGAGATCAATGCTCTAGCTCGACAATATCTAGTTAATGCAAAAGGGATTATAGAGACGTCATTCTTTCCGGGCAAGTATTCTATGGAATTAAGCTCTGCTGTCTATGATCAAGAATGGCGGTTTGACTACGAGGCGCTCCCCAAGGATCTAATAAACAGGTATGTTTGATCGATCCTTAGCTAGCCTATCATTCTACCAAACTTAGATGCTGCTAGTCATAATTAATAAGCCTTTTGAAGCGGCTGCTAATTATAACATTTTCTTTCTGATTCGGATAATTGATAGGGGAATGGCTCTGGAAGATCCATCTTCTCCACATGGATTGAAATTGATGGTGGAAGACTATCCATATGCCAATGATGGTTTGGTTTTATGGGATATCATCAAAGAGTGGGTTAGTGACTATGTCAATCACTACTATTCAGACTCGAGTCTCATTGTGTCTGATAATGAGCTTCAAGCATGGTGGACAGAAGTTCGAACGGTAGGTCACGCTGACAAGAAAGATGAACCATGGTGGCCTGTGCTTAAAACACCACAGGACCTTATTGAAACCCTGACAACTATCATATGGATAGCCTCCGGTCATCATGCCGCAGTGAATTTCGGACAATATACATATGCAGGATACTTTCCAAATAGGCCTACAACTGCTAGGATGAATATGCCAACCGAAGACCCGAACGATGAGTTGCTGAAACTCTTTTGGGAGAAACCTGAAGTGATACTATTGACAACATTCCCTTCACAAATTCAGGCTACAACAGTGATGGCTATATTGGATGTGCTATCAAATCATTCTCCCGATGAGGAGTATCTTGGGCAGCAAATAGAGCCAGCTTGGACAGAGGAACCGGCTATAAATGCGGCTTTCGTAAAGTTCAATGGGAGGTTGAAGGAGTTTGAAGGAATTATTGATGGAAGGAATGCTGACATTAAATTGAAGAATAGAAATGGAGCTGGCGTTGTGCCTTATGAGCTTTTGAAGCCATTTTCTGACCCTGGAGTTACAGGAAAAGGAGTTCCTTACAGCATCTCTATCTGAAGTTTGGAAACTTGTAATGGTATGAAGAAAAAAAAACAATATGGTGGAATAATGTTGCGCTAATTTGTTTCTTCTTGCATTTCCTAAAAGATCAGCAATTGAAAGCAATCCCAGTAGATTTAATGAAGGAATTTAATCGATTAGCTTTTTTTTGTTTTAAAAAACAAAACAAAACAAATCAATCCCTCAACATAAACAAAAAAACCCATTAAAAAATTTAATATAAAATTTACTTTAGCAGTGACTTTACCGTAGCTGTAAAGTAAGCTACAACCTCACCTCATTTTTTTTTTTTCTGGGGGGGGCGGGGGGCGGGGGCAAAGTACTGAATAACTAATATAGTTTTGTATTATGCGATATATACATCCTTCTTCAGGGAAGGTTTGTTTTAATGTTTTTTTTTATTCTATCAAAAATATATAAAATAAATTTTTTTATGTTTTCAGATCATTTCGATGTATTGATGTTCAAAATATTTTTTAAAAAAATTTATTTTGATACATTTTCAAGTAAAAAATACTTTAAAAATTAATCGCTATCACAATCTCAAACAACCCTTTTATCTTTGAAATAGAAACTAAGTGGAAACTTTTTGTTTTTTTGGGTGGAGATGGAGATGGTATTGTTCCAAGCAATGTTTTAAAACATGACCAGATCGAGTTTGACCCGGGACCTAAGGATTGGATCGGTCCGAATTGAAGAAAAATGAAAACAGAACAAACTCAATTGACCTAGTCAAAAACTCGGCTTTTTTCAAGGAAGTAAGGTTTGTTTAATTTTATTTTTTTTGTATTATGTCAAAAATATATAAAACTAATTTTTTAAGTTTTCATATTGTTTCGATGTGCTAATATTAAAAATAAATATTTTAAAAAAATTATTTTTAACATCAGCACATCAAAAAATTATTTTAATATATTTTTAAGTAAAAAACACTTTGAAAATCAATCGCTACCACAGTCTCAAACAACCCTTTTATCTTCGAAATAGAAGCTAAGTAAAAACTTTTTGTTTTTTTGGGTGGAGATGCAGATGGTATTGTTCCAAGCAGTGTTTTAAAACATGGACCAACTCGAGTTTGACCGGGGACCTAGGGCTTGGATTAGTTCAAGTTGAAGAAAAAAAAAAACCATAACAAACTCAATTGACCTAGTCAAAAACTCGGCTTGACCGATGACTTGAACTTAACACAGTCAATACCCAACCATTAATTCATTGATTTTTATAAAAAAGTTTTTGTCAAATTGATATTATTTATTTTTCAAAAATATATTTTTAGTCGACCCTCTAGTGCTGAAGAAACTATTGTCTCTATAAGGAGAAGATCACACCAAGTGGGTGACACGACCAAAAGCTTGATGTCTTCTCTCAAGTGCAGGAGTGTCGAAGTAATAAATAACCCGGTAAGATCGGGGTCGAACCACAGAGAGATTAATTGTATAAATTATAAATAACAAAACAACAACAATAACAACAACAACAACAATAATACTCAGTACGTGGCGTTGTTACACCTGAGAATGATCCAAAAAATCGGGTCACAGGTTTCCAGCCTATATACTGAGTTTATGAAAAGATCGAAGGGATATATTACAGAATGTAAATAACAACAACAACAACAACAATAATAATAAAAATAATAGTAGTAGTAGTAGTAGTAGTAGTAATAGAAGAAGATGAAGAAATTAATGAGAACTTTGAGATGAAAGATTAATGTAAGGGTTAAACAATGACAACACAAATGTCAAGGTTAGAGGATCCACTAATGGTATTTCAAACAAGTATAGTATAAACTTTTATTATTCAATTGGAAACCACACACAAAGGAGGTTCCAATCAGATTATAAATTGTTAACATAATTACATTAGTTATCTTATTCGAATAATGCTAATGCTTGTAAATGTTGTTAGGCATTCATGATTATAACTTTATGTTAACAACAAATCAAGTTCCTTTCATAGCTCAGGTGTCGGTTATACCATACAGTATGGGCTATGAAAGTGCCAAGTATTTGTTGTACCAAGTGTTATACAACATAAATCTAGATTAACCATTTAACAAGCAAAGTATTAAAAGTGAACAAAATAACAAATATAAAACATGTTAGTATCCAACGTTAAGGTCCATGTTAAGTTTATATTATACTTATTTTTACACCATTAGTGTACCATTTTCACCTTGACATAATTAACTTAGCTAAACATAATGAAAGAAAGAAACATAAATGAACAAGATAAGAACATAAATGAGAAAGAAGTTAACTAAGTAAAGAAAAGGAAATGAAGTGCATAAACTTGATATTATTGAAAGCAAAACATGAGCAATACAAAGAGAGAAAGCAAGAGCATGATCTTGATCTCAAAACCAAGATGCCTCAATACATGGTAAGTGCCTCCTTTTATAGGCCAAAATTTGGAACTATTGATTTGTTGACTAATTGATGAGTGGGTGGCCACATCTTGACTTGGTGACAATCCTTATCTTCTTGTCTGAACAAAAAATCATTTGTAACATCATAATTTGCCCAGAATCCTCAGGAATGTTCTAGCAAATTGTCTCATCTTTTCAACAAAAAAAAGATGAGGTCATTTGGACTTCTAGAACTCAAGATATGGGTTGAACACTAAATAGTGTCTGGGCTGCAGGATAGCTTCGGACTTCTTCGTTGTTCCTTCAATTTGGACTTCAAAACGGCCTTTTTAAATCTTGGGCTCCTCATAAAAGTTGTAGGACTTTGTCTTACCTTTCCATCCATATAAAATGGACCTAAATCCGAGATCTAGAGCTCCAGATATGATCCAATTACCGAGCAATGTTCCGTTTTGGACTGCACCAGCATCTCTTTTTTAAGTTTGGCCATCTCTTTGTCCTTTCACTTTCAATACTTAAACTCATCAATCAATATTTTCATTTATGTGATAGACCTGCATTTAAGATGAACATTTACCATAAATTAAGGTATCTTATAGTATCAAACTTGTTATTATAAAACATGCTTTAGTTAAGGAGTTATTGATACTTCAAGTGCAAAATGATGATATAAAACCTTGATAAACATGCACTTTTAAGTACTAATCAGTGGGCTTCAAATTATAAAGGTCCTTATATAGTAAAGAAGGCTTTCTTCGAAGGAGCTTTGAAATTGTCAATAATGGATGGAGATGTGAATAAAGGTGATTTATCTCCATATGGAATGAATGGCATTGCAAGAACAATTCCCAATTCCAAGTACCTGAAGGCAGCACAACAACTACTTGATGAAGTTGTCAATGTTCGAAAAGCGCTAAAGCAACCTGATAAAGAGAAAAACCAGACCACGAGTGAACATGGACTGAACAGTGCAAAGGATGGTGATAGTGGATCAAAGAATGGTGCTTCAAACCTTCAAGAATCCACCAACTCCCCAAGTGAGCTTTCACATGCTGAAAGACAAGAATTACAGAACAAGTTGACAAAGCTTTTATCCATGCTAGACGAGGTAACACCAAACATTATTGTTTCCCTTAGCCTCGTCCTGAAGAATCATTTTCTTTCTTCTCCTTGTCCAGTACCTTGACTGATCACTATAATTTTTTTTTTTGTTAAATTCTTGTTTTCATTTTTCTCTGAAACCATCTATCCACCTGTGCCAACTTGTTGCATGATACTGGTAGCAGAGATACAAGTCCTTTGAACAGTTTCATTTTGTTAATTCGATGAGTGCAAACTTTTTCTATTTTTCTGTGTTTTGGAGGCAATGTACTGATTCAAATAAAAGAACTTGAGGATCTTGTTTGGCTATTTAACCTGTTATTTGCTAATAACTAGAAGGGATACTACTAGTAACTGAAGCAATGATTCTGCAGATGTCTCTGAGATTCTTAAGAATGATAGTACAATAACACTCTGGTTTGATAGTTACGAGTTTTCACACTGGGACAATCTTTGCTTTTGATAATTGTGGGTTCCAGCCAGAGGCTTCAATGAATGTCATTGTTCATACTACAGTATAAACCTCAAGGTGTCCCATGGGCAGTTTTAGGAAGATCATAGTGTTACAACTTTTGCTTTTTTACTTCATAAAGTGCTCAAAGATGAAATTTAAGCATTTCCTAGTAAAGAGGTGACCAAACCAAAATAAACCCCAAATGAGATAAAACTTTGTCTCTACTAGCATTTTTGAATTTGCATGGATGAATGGTTAGTTAACCATCTCTGTAATCACACATATTTTCTTGGGCTAAGAACAAGGTTTATCAAACCTAACAACATGCGTTTTGAAATGAGGAAAGACAGTCTTTGTCATCCATTCACGTTTCTAAATAATTTCATCCTTCGTAGTCTCCATTTGAGCTAGATCATGTTTCTTTTTTATGACAACCCTGACTAGGATCACACTCCACACTGGGGGAAAATGAGAGATATTGGGAAGACACTGATAGAATTAATAGGAAAGAGGAATGTTAAAGAAAAAGTCCAACGACGGTAAATGGCAAAAAAAAAAAGACCAACTAGAGGGTAGAAAATACTGATGCCAATGTTGATCCCATGACCATCTAGACAAAGCAGTGAAGATAGATGCTAGAATTGATCACGTAATATTTGGGTTTTTCATTATCATCCAAACAAAGTAGTGAAAAAGGATGCTAGAATTGATCATGTAATATTTGGTCTCTCATTATCATCTAGACAAAGCAGTAAAGATAGATTATGGAATTGATTATGTCTCATTTATTAGACACAACAAAGGCCCCAAAGATGACATTCTGGAGAAAAAAAGAGAAAAAAAAAAGAAAGAAAAAACCACAAAGAAAGAAAAAGAAAAAAAAGGAAGCAAAAACACCATAAAGAGAAAAATAGTTTAGGTTTTGGTATTAAAAATAGAATCTCCAAATGACTTTCATAGATTCAAGAACAAAAAAAAAATTTGTTTTAGTATGACCCATGTTAAGAGAATTTTGGTCATGAAAGTTCACAAGGTTATGTGTTTATTCCCTATAAAGACAATAAAAGAAAGATGATTGATGAATAGTTGATCCTAGGTCATTAAAACCCTCAAACATCTTTTGAGACTATAAAACTCCTTTCTTTTATAGCCCATAAATATAGCCTACATTACAAGCCTTTAGAAGTCCTTTCTAATCAAGCGCATGTAACTTGGTTTGATAAACTTTGGTCTCATGATCCACAGGACCTAATAAAAACATGGTAATCTATTGTTATCCATGCAAGAAAAATGCTAGTATGAGACAATTTATTTTATATATATATACAGCTTTTTCAAGTTTATGCTTGAAACCTTTTCAAAAGATTAAGCAAAAGGTCATATTTGAAAGAAAAAAGAAGAGCTTCACCTAAAGACAACTGCATCCCAAAACTCGAGAAAACTTGTAATGGGAATTACTTAAACAAGTTTTTAGTGTGCATGTTGACAATGCTAGTAGTCATGAACAAATTCAAGTTTTATCTTTCTTATTGTTATCAAAGATTTCTCCTATAAAACCTGTCCTTTTCTTTTATACTGAGACAAAAACCCAAAAGCCCTTCATGTTGAGAAAGACAAATAAAAGCATTGGCATGAGCATGTTAAACAAGGGTAATAATAAAAAAAAGGGGGGGGCTAGTGAAGAAGTGGAGATTTCTTCCTTGAAATATGATGGATAAGAAGGACAGTGCAACAAACACATGCCAGCAACTGACTGCAAACACACGAGATAAGCTCATAGCGAGGGAAGGGTTTTAAAAAACCTCGGGGACCTATGTTTCAAGTCAGGTAAGGGTGCATGCATTATCATTCCATTTTAGAATATTGCATGCATAGTTTTGTTTATTATTTGCTTAAGGAAATATCTGAGTTAAAGTCCAGCGAGTTTATGGATAAAAAAAGGAATCATTGAAAGGGGAGTAATGAAGACATTAGTTTTAACCAAGGAAGAAGAAAAGAAAGGAACATTTTTGTTTGTAAGAATAGTCTTTATTAGATCATGGTGTTATGAATCACACGCAGGATTTTGGTTCTGATTAGAGGGGATTGGCGAAAGGAATCTCAACCTATCCTAACCACACACATAGGATTTTGGTTCTGGTTAGAGGGAATTGGCAAAAGAAATCTCAGTCTATCCTAACCACACGTAGAAGTTTTGGTTCTGGTTAGAGGGGATTGGCGAAAGGAATCTTAGTCTATCCTAGCCACACACAGGATTTTGGTTCTAGTTAGAGAGGATTAGTGACAACAATCTCAGTTTATCCTAACCAAACGCAGGAGTTATAGTTCTGGTTAAAGGGGATTAGCGAAAGAAATCTTAGTATATCCTAACCACACACATGATTTTGGTTCTGGTTACAGGGGATTGGCGAAAGGAATCTCAGTTTATCCTAACCACATAGGATTTTGGTTTTGGTTAGAAGGGATTGGCGAAAGGAATCTTAGTATATCTTAACCACACGCAGGATTTTGGTTCTGGTTAAAGGGGATTGGTGAAAGGTGTTGCTACCCAATTTTTGACCCATATTTTTGATATATTTTCAAAAAAAAAAAAAATCCAAAAATAGAGAAAAACAAAGAAAATCCAAAAAAATATGTTTTTAATATATTTTTGTCATTTTAGCATTTTCAACGTCGTCTAAATTTGTTTTTAAAATTTTTAAGGGTCTTTCGAACGCGTTCGACTTTTCACGCATCATTTTTAAAATAATTTATTTTTCGTATTTGAGTCGACGTTGATATTGCTCGTTTTCAAAAAATACAAAAAACAAGAAAAATCAGATTTTACAAAAAGAAAAGAAAATTAAGGACCAATTTTGAGGCCGAAACAATATTTTTATCTATGTGCAGGGAATTTTGAATTTGAAAGAAGGGGGCAACCTAAGATTTTTCTCTTCACCGAAACTAGCCGTTCCCCTACCCTGTGCAAAAACAAAGACAACCCCTTTGCTATTTAATTTTCGTCTCTTTCCCCTCACAAACGGGCCTCACAGCATCTCTCTTGGGGGCTCTCCCTCTGAAACTAAAGCCATTTTTTTTCTTCTTCTCACAGAAAACCCCCCTCCCCCATTTTAATTTTTCTCCTCTCCCTCACTTGGCTGCCAGCTTTGTCACCGGCATCACAGCAGCCCCTCCCTCGTTTTTTTTTTCTTCCAGCCGTGGACACAGACTCCCCTCCCCCCATCTTCTTTTTTTCTCCCCGGAGGCCGGCCATCTCTAAGCCATCATCCACTCCCCTCTTTCGGCCATTCCTTCTTCCCAGCTCTCGCCGCCGAACACGGCGACGCCGCCTCCAACAAGCTACACGCTGGACAGAAGCCAGAGCAGTTCCCCCTCGCTCTCCATCGCGCCGGTTGCATCACCATCTTCCCCGACCTCTCCTCTCCGTCCAGCCTCTGACAGCAACAACGACCACAGCAGCGACCCCAACAGCGCCGCCCGAAGTAGAGGCTGACCCGGGGCAAAGTCGATCTGAAGAAGGGCGAACCGATCTGCAGAGAATCAGATCAAAGAGAAGCAGATCTGTAACGGAAAGAAAAAAATTAAAACGAACTGCTGTGTTGTGAGTTTTTGTTCTTGTTGCAGGTGGCGGTGACCTTCACCGCCGGCGAGGAAAGGAAGAGGAGAAGGAGCCGTTCCAGCCCCTCTGTTTTTTTCAGGTTTTCCATCGGCGGCGCGTGAACCCACGCACCGCCAGTGGCGGTGGCGCGTGGGAAGACGCGCCGCCACTGTCCCCATCACTGTTCCGGGTCCCAGAAGTCTTTCCCTGCAATTTTTGGAGTTTTAGGGACAATTGTGTAAATGTTGAATTAATTAATGTAATTTTTATTTATTTGTTTTAATTTTGAATTTTTATTTGTATTTGTATTTGTATTTATATTGTGATGTAAAAGAAAAAAAAAGAAAATAAATAATAAAAAGAGATGTGTGCTTGTTTGTATTTTTATTTATGTTATTAAAATGTAAAAATAAAAGAAGGACAAATAGAATTAATTGTTAATTTAAATATGGTTAAATATCTCAAGGACAAATAAAATCAAGTTGTATTTTCCCTGAAAATGTAAGAACAAGTTTTTACATATATTCGGGGATTCAATAACTGATTTATTCAAGCCTTAGAATTTAATTAATATTTTAAATTTTCTTAAATATGGTTAAATATCTCAAGGACAAATAAAATCAAGTTGTACTTTCCACGAAAATGTAAGAACAAGTTTTTTACATATATTCGGGGATTCAATAACTAATTTATTCAAGCCTTAGAATTTAATTAATATTTTAAATTTTCAAATCACATTAGAACACAATGCAGCTTACCTCAGGTAGGGTGTGTTAGGGGTGCTAATACCTTCCCTAACCACAACCAGTCCCTTACCCGCGATCTCTGACAAGACCAGTACATCAAGTTTCCTAGTAGCCCTCAATGAATTACTAGGTGGCGACTCCAACGAACAAATTCAAAGCAAACGCAAAAACAAGAAAAAAATCGCCAGCCCGATGCCGCGCTTCGCTTTGGATTTTTTTTGGGGTGCGACAGAATGGCGACTCCACTGGGGAAGGTATTGTTTTCAACTTTATCGGACTAAGCTTGTGTTTTGATGTGTTCAATTTTTTTTTTTATGCTTTGTTTTGTTTATTTGTGTTTTATTCACGCATTGTATATATTTCTCTCATGCATCACAAGTTTTAATTTTTGAAAGCACACACCAACTTTAGGTTAGGTGGGGGACTAGCAGCTTACCTTACGACTTGAGTCAAGGTTTAAGTTTGTGTAAACCCCAACTCTTTGTTGAGTGCTTAGACTGGTAATAGTTGGACACGTGCCAACCAATTACCTACTGGGCTCCTATATTGCCTTTACGAAGGCGATCACTGGGACAACAAGAGACCCTTTTAGAGACCAAGTAGCAAACCTACCATGTCTCACGTAAAATGAATAGAGCCTGTCTTTAGGATGTATGTGCTATTGTTTGCATTTGACCAAACCTTTCTTGAAGCATCTTGAACTCAAGACTTGTAGGTGACACATTGGCCGTCACTCCGAAAATTTTCATTGTAGAGTTTGGGCAAAAATCACGATTCTTGTCCATCATACAAGAGTTACGACCATATTGTCACCCCTCGAAGGGTGAGTTCGTCATATAGATTACATATTAATACATTTATCATGCATGTACCGGGTTGAAAAGTAGGTTCCCCCGCACAAGTTGTGCTGCACGTGATTGAAGAAAAATGATGGAGGTGAAGAAAGGTGTCAAATAGAGGCTCATTATCAGTTTGAGTTTGAGAACATCAAAGGTGAAATAGCTGGACTCAGATCTGCTCGAACAAGTGTTGAGCATCAAATGGAAAGAGAATGTCTGCACAGTCTTCTGTGGGAACACTGCTTGTCCACCGTCCAATTGAAGCTGCCTCTCCTTTTCAGTCATGAACAACAACAGCAATGCCTTCAGTCATCAACTAATGACAACCCTGTTTCTTGTCCAGTGGCACTGTTAAATGTTCATCGCCTCCACATCATCTAATGGAACCAAAAGACTACTAGCCTCTTGTTCATGGTGCATTAGTCTGTTTTGAAGTTACCCCAATTATGAGCTCAATTCCAGTTCAGCAGCACAAGATGTTGGTCTGAAAAACCATGATCAGACACTGAATTTCAACGCGTGGCACCAGCAAAACATTATAGTAGGCAGAAAAGTCAGACCTGGTCTGATAATATTAGCAGTTGTCAAACTTCAATATGGCACAGCTCTCTCTACAAAAATCCATTTATGGCTTTGCAAATTGGGAATGCAAGAGGGGATTTATAAGTTGCATATGCCCACAAATATTTCTCTCATCAGCTTCAGCACGAAGACCTTTTAGTAGGTTGAAGAGTCAGACCTGGTCTGAAAAATATGAGCAGACATCAAACTTCAACATAGCAGAGCTCTCTCGGCAGGAATCTGTTTGTGGATCCGCAAGTGGGAAATCCAAGAAGGAATACAGTAGTTTCAAATCATCTATGATTTTCCTCCAACAATGTCGGCATTAAAACTCAAAAGTAGAGAGAAGAGACATGCCTAGACTAAAAAAAAAACATGAAGGATACTGAAACTTCAACAGAGCAGGACTTCCTCTATAGGTGTTTGTTTGCTGCACTGTCAGTGAAAAATCGAAGAGGGGACAAAGGAGTTTTATATTCATCAGGTGCTTCTCCCATAAAAGAGATAAGGCATGATTCCACTCGTCGGTAGTGGCGATACTACAAGTTTCTGGGCGCTGCCAAGATTACCAAGCTGTTGGAAAGTTTTCTAACAATCCTCAACCAACCACAACAACATTGAAATGATGTTGTGAGGATTTGCCGAAGAATTGAGCAAGCTATGAAGAGAGGAAAGATTGAAGGATCTGTCATGGATTCCAGAACAATGATGAGAGGTAAATCAGGAGATGACTTCAACGGTGTGAACCCTTAATTATGTGGTATAGCCAGGTCTCACGGTAGCGTCAATTGCTCAAATGTCTTTGCCAAGATTGACATTCCTCTGCCATTTAAGTTTGTCGACCAGCATCTGCCAGATTCCAGAATTTTGCTTGACTCCGACAAATCCCATGCAACCACCAATTTCTAGGTGTTTCAATCTGGACAAGAGATGTGTTCTCATGGTGGGGGTCCTCGGCCATTTTAGTTAAGCAGATGCAAGAGTTTCAAGAGTCGAGCTCAATTTGCGAAAGATGATGTCGTCAATCATTTTCAGAATGACAAGTGATCGGAATTGCTAGGTAAAACATAGATATTGCCAGAGAAGCTGATCCAAGAAGGAGTTAAACTGTCAAGCATTTTTGTTATGGATTTTTGACATTTTGCATTTTGTTTTGGGATCACATCACATCCTTAAACGAAACATGTCTTTTCTTTGTCTTCTGGTTGTTTTGAAATCAAGAGATACTTCTTTCAAAGGGTATTTTGACAAAATATTTTGGTCAAACTCCAACATGCGATAAAGGTTAATCAATCCTGAAGATTAAAAGTGTTTTGATTGCAGAAATGACATGAGGTGACCGAATAAATTTTGAACTCATACTTCCTGAAACTGAACCACACATCATGTAGCTAAGTTTTAACAGTATGCATAATGACATGTAGTGGTTTCGGTAGCTATGGACTCGTGAATCATGACTCTTACAAGTCCAAATCATTACACTAGATGAGGTCAAAATTTATCGGTTCTAACCGACCTTGCTTGAAATGAGAAAAGGCCATCTTTGATATCCTGTCACTTTCTAAAAATTATCTCCCTTGTAGTCCCATTTTGAGCTGGATAGAATATTTTTTTATAAAAACCCTGACTAGGATCACACCCCACACTGGGGGCAAATGAGAAATATTTTGGAGACACGGATAAAATCAATGGATCAAAGAAAAGCTTAGAACAAAAGTCCAATGTTTGAGAAAGGGCTAGAAGAAGAAAATCCATAGATTGAGGGCCATCCAAGAAAAACTTTGAGGAAATGAAAGAAAATGCCTACCAATTCTAAGAGAGGCAAGACAACTTTCAAATGAGAAAAGACAATAAATGCCAAAAGTCAACACTAGAAAAATCGATGCTTCATATCTTTTGGGTGTGTCTAGGATAAAGCCTCTAATGTCTTCAAAATTTTAGATTGGTTATTCATCAAAGAAAAAGTTGGATTTGCATTATGACCTATGTTAAGAAATTCTGATATTTGAGATTAACAAGGTTATATGTCACTTTCTCTACAATGACGACAAGAGAAAGAGAATCGATGAATAGTTAATGTTGATCCTAGGTCGTTGAAACCCTCAAACACCTTTTGAGCCTTTGAAATTCTTTTCTTTCATAGCCATGAACCATAGCCTGCATTACGTGCTTTTAAAAGCCCTTTTTAATCAAGCAAGCAATTTGAATCGATAAATGGCGCTCTCAAAACTTGAAGAGTTTTTCCATAAGGGTGTGACTTCATGAATTAATCTACTGGTTATTATGCATGCTGATAAAATAAATGCTAAGAAAAGAAACAACCTTTCTTGATAAAGCCTGAGCATCTTTTTTTGAAATTCATAAAAATGTCACCTCATCACACCATCAAAAGATATACCCAAAATCAGAGTTTAAAGTGGACACAAAGAACCATGAAAAAGTCATTTTAAATCTTACAACGGGTCATTTCTGTTTTCAAAATACAAGACAATCAAAGGACTGCATTGAATAGTGTGTTGGGTCTTTGACCAAAGAAGTTTGAATTTCAAAAAAAAAAAAAAATAATTTAAAAAACAGACATCTCTCTGATTTCATTTCAACAATTAGACTTGAATAGACATGATCGTTGAAATGTGAGATTTGATTCCAGAACAAGAAAGATTTTCAAACAAGAACATCATTGAGTTTGCAAAATCCTTGACAAAAATGACATCAACTCTTCTCAAAACTCCTTGAAAGGTTGACCACTTGGGGGCAATATAGTGGACCCTTGGAAGAAAAGCAAACAATATCCAGATCAGCTGGGGGCAAAGAAAGAATCACATGATGAGTCATCAAAGTCCACCAAAGTCACTCCTGGCATTCACAAAAGCCATTTGTTTGTAAACAGAAGAATGAGCATGTTCAGATCAACTAGGAGCAATGTTGTTCAAAGACAATCCATGATTTAGTGAACTTCAGCAGCAATTGATGAGCAACGCTGCACTTGAAGGATATTTTCATATCTTCATCTTGGGTTACCCTGTAAAACATGGCTATGACTCCTGCATATGTTATCGGGTGAGTGCATTTGAATGAACATCGAACATATGCATACCACTAAGATTGACTATGGGACCATCTATTCTGAAGCTCAAATGCGCACTTCACCGCATGAATATGGGTGATAACATGAACATCATTGATGATGCCAAACATTTTTTTCACGATCTGATTTGACAAGAACTAAGGAAAAACATCGCGCTTACAACGATGAGCATTCCTCTACAAAGAATGAGATGCATGTGGGATCACGCGGCAGTTCCATGATTATGGATGACCACATATACTTGAATGATGTTTCAACTGGAGGCAAGTTCATGACTGATTAACAATCTTGATGGGTGTTGGCATGATGCACACAATCAACCAAGGATAATTCTCAGAAGAATCCAAGAGAGAAAATTCTTCATGATGAATCAAGCACACCACACTTGGGGGCATTGTCAAGCTTGATGAGCGATGCGAGCAGTAATTGTCGAAGACAGCCCGGGATGGGCATTGCATTTACAGCTGAGTGGATGGCTAGCACATGAATGAGCCAATGCATCGAAAGAACAAAGAAAGCTTTGGGATGCAAACAAGGGCACCCTATGACGATGGAGCATCAAGGAGGGGGGGACCTATATTTCAAATCAGGTAAGGATGCATGCATATCATCTAACAACCATTTGCATATATTTTGAATTGTTACAGGAAAATCCTTAATGAGGTCCAGCAAGATGGTGGAAAGAGAAAGAAGCATTGTGGTGATGATAATAAAGAATCGGTTTTTGATCATGGAATAAAAGGACGATGGGATAAACTTACCATTAGGAAAATCCAAAGAAATGAAAGATCAACCTTGCAATCGAGAAGCCTCGAGTTTCCAACCCTTGCAGTTAGGAAACACCGAGTTTTCCAAACCCTATGATTGGGAATTATCAGGAAGCACCAAGTTTTTCCAGCCTTTCTTCTGTCATCCCTTCAGGACTTCGCCAGGTAAGTCCTATTTTTCACACTTGTCATATCACATTTTTTTCCATCCGGGTAGGTCACCCATGACAATGAGACCGCACTTCATCATATTTTTTCCATCTGGGTAGGTCACCCATTACAATGAGACCGCACTTCACATTCTTTCTATCTGGGTAGGTCACCTATAAGAATGAGGCCATTCCTCCCCCTGGGTAGGTCACCCAAAGAATGAGACCACTCTTTCTTTTTCCACTTGGGTAGGTCACCCATCACAATGAGACCATCATCTTTTCTGGGTAGGTCACCCAAAGAATGAGACCATTCTCCATTTTTTTTACCTGGGTAGGTCACCCATAAGAATGAGGCCATTCCTCCCCCTGGGTAGGTCACCCAAAGAATGAGACCACTCTTCCTCTTTTCACTTGGGTAGGTCACCCATCACAATGAGACCACCATTTTTTCTGGGTAGGTCACCCAAGAATGAGACCATTCTCCATCTTTTTTTTACATGGGTAGGTCACCCAAAGAATGAGGCCATTCCTTCCCCTGGGTAGGTCACCCAAAGAATGAGACCACTCTTCCTCCTTTCCACTTGGGTAGGTCACCCATTATAATGAGACCACTTTTTACACATTTTTTTGTTCCATGAATGAGGTCGCCAGATGAGATCTCAGGATAATAAAAAAAAAGGAAGATTGCTGATGGAGTGGATATTGAGCAAACAGAAAGATAAGTTTTTCTTTACAAAGCTTACTATGCAAAACATCGAGGATTTTTGCTTCGTAAGCATTGTAAAGAGGGGGCATCTGTTGCTACCCAATTTTTGACCCATATTTTTGATATATTTTCAAAAAAAAAAAATCCAAAAATAGAGAAAAACAAAGAAAATCCAAAAAAATATGTTTTTAATATATTTTTGTCATTTTAGCATTTTCAACGTCGTCTAAATTTTTTTAAAAAAATTTTAAGGGTCTTTCGAACGCGTTCGACTTTTCACGCGTCATTTTTAAAATAATTTATTTTTCGTATTTGAGTCGACGTTGATATTGCTCGTTTTCAAAAAATACAAAAAAACAAGAAAAATCAGATTTTACAAAAAAAAAGAAAATTAAGGGACCAATTTTGAGGCCGAAACAATATTTTTATCTATGTGCAGGGAATTTTGAATTTTGAAAGAAGGGGGCAACCTAAGATTTTTCTCTTCACCCGAAACTAGCCGTTCCCCCTACCCTGTGCAAAAACAAAGACAGCCCCTTTGCTATTTAATTTTCGTCTCTTTCCCCTCACAAACGGGCCTCACAGCATCTCTCTTGGGGGGCTCTCCCTCTGAAACTAAAGCCATTTTTTTTCTTCTTCTCACAGAAAACCCCCCTCCCCCATTTTAATTTTCTCCTCTCCCTCACTTGGCTGCCAGCTTTGTCACCGGCATCACAGCAGCCCCTCCCTCATTTTTTTTTTCTTCCCAGCCGTGGACACAGACTCCCCTCCCCCCATCTTCTTTTTTTTTCTCCCCGGAGGCCGGCCATCTCTAAGCCATCATCCACTCCCCTCTTTCGGCCATTCCTTCTTCCCAGCTCTCGCCGCCGAACACGGCGACGCCGCCTCCAACAAGCTACACGCCGGACAGAAGCCAGAGCAGTTCCCCCTCGCTCTCCCATCGCGCCGGTTGCATCACCATCTTCCCCGACCTCTCCTCTCCGTCCAGCCTCTGACAGCAACAACGACCACAGCAGCGACCCCAACAGCGCCGCCCGAAGTAGAGGCTGACCCGGGGCAAAGTCGATCTGAAGAAGGGCGAACCGATCTGCAGAGAATCAGATCAAAGAGAAGCAGATCTGTAACGGAAAGAAAAAAATTAAAACGAACTGCTGTGTTGTGAGTTTTTGCTCTTGTTGCAGGTGGCGGTGACCTTCACCGCCGGCGAGGAAAGGAAGAGGAGAAGGAGCCGTTCCAGCCCCTCTGTTTTTTTCAGGTTTTCCATCGGCGGCGCGTGAACCCACGCGCCGCCAGTGGCGGTGGCGCGTGGGAAGACGCGCCGCCACTGTCCCCATCACTGTTCCGGGTCCCAGAAGTCTTTCCCTGCAATTTTTGGAGTTTTAGGGACAATTGTGTAAACGTTGAATTAATTAATGTAATTTTTATTTATTTGTTTTAATTTTGAATTTTTATTTGTATTTGTATTTGTATTTATATTGTGATGTAAAAGAAAAAAAAAAGAAAAAAAAAGAAAAAAAATAATAAAAAGAGATGTGTGCTTGTTTGTATTTTTATTTATGTTATTAAAATGTAAAAATAAAAGAAGGACAAATAGAATTAATTATTCAAGCCTTAGAATTTAATTAATATTTTAAATTTTCTTAAATATGGTTAAATATCTCAAGGACAAATAAAATCAAGTTGTACTTTCCACGAAAATGTAAGAACAAGTTTTTTACATATATTCGGGGATTCAATAACTAATTTATTCAAGCCTTAGAATTTAATTAATATTTTAAATTTTCAAATCACATTAGAACACAATGCAGCTTACCTCAGGTAGGGTGTGTTAGGGGTGCTAATACCTTCCCTAACCACAACCAGTCCCTTACCCGCGATCTCTGACAAGACCAGTACATCAAGTTTCCTAGTAGCCCTCAATGAATTACTAGGTGGCGACTCCAACGAACAAATTCAAAGCAAACGCAAAAACAAGAAAAAAATCGCCAGCCCGATGCCGCGCTTCGCTTTGGATTTTTTTTGGGGTGCGACAGAATGGCGACTCCACTGGGGAAGGTATTGTTTTCAACTTTATCGGACTAAGCTTTGTGTTTTGATGTGTTCAATTTTTTTTTTTTATGCTTTGTTTTGTTTATTTGTGTTTTATTCACGCATTGTATATATTTCTCTCATGCATCACAAGTTTTAATTTTTGAAAGCACACACCAACTTTAGGTTAGGTGGGGGACTAGCAGCTTACCTTACGACTTGAGTCAAGGTTTAAGTTTGTGTAAACCCCAACTCTTTGTTGAGTGCTTAGACTGGTAATAGTTGGACACGTGCCAACCAATTACCTACTGGGCTCCTATATTGCCTTTACGAAGGCGATCACTGGGACAACAAGAGACCCTTTTAGAGACCAAGTAGCAAACCTACCATGTCTCACGTAAAATGAATAGAGCCTGTCTTTAGGATGTATGTGCTATTGTTTTGCATTTGACCAAACCTTTCTTGAAGCATCTTGAACTCAAGACTTGTAGGTGACACATTGGCCGTCACTCCGAAAATTTTCATTGTAGAGTTTGGGCAAAAATCACGATTCTTGTCCATCATACAAGAGTTACGACCATATTGTCACCCCTCGAAGGGTGAGTTCGTCATATAGATTACATATTAATACATTTATCATGCATGTACCGGGTTGAAAAGTAGGTTCCCCCGCACAAGTTGTGCTGCACGTGATTGAAGAAAAATGATGGAGGTGAAGAAAGGTGTCAAATAGAGGCTCATTATCAGTTTGAGTTTGAGAACATCAAAGGTGAAATAGCTGGACTCAGATCTGCTCGAACAAGTGTTGAGCATCAAATGGAAAGAGAATGTCTGCACAGTCTTCTGTGGGAACACTGCTTGTCCACCGTCCAATTGAAGCTGCCTCTCCTTTTCAGTCATGAACAACAACAGCAATGCCTTCAGTCATCAACTAATGACAACCCTGTTTCTTGTCCAGTGGCACTGTTAAATGTTCATCGCCTCCACATCATCTAATGGAACCAAAAGACTACTAGCCTCTTGTTCATGGTGCATTAGTCTGTTTTGAAGTTACCCCAATTATGAGCTCAATTCCAGTTCAGCAGCACAAGATGTTGGTCTGAAAAACCATGATCAGACACTGAATTTCAACGCGTGGCACCAGCAAAACATTATAGTAGGCAGAAAAGTCAGACCTGGTCTGATAATATTAGCAGTTGTCAAACTTCAATATGGCAGAGCTCTCTCTACAAAAATCCATTTATGGCTTTGCAAATTGGGAATGCAAGAGGGGATTTATAAGTTGCATATGCCACAAATATTTCTCTCATCAGCTTCAGCACGAAGACCTTTTAGTAGGTTGAAGAGTCAGACCTGGTCTGAAAAATATGAGCAGACATCAAACTTCAACATAGCAGAGCTCTCTCGGCAGGAATCTGTTTGTGGATCCGCAAGTGGGAAATCCAAGAAGGAATACAGTAGTTTCAAATCATCTATGATTTTCCTCCAACAATGTCGGCATTAAAACTCAAAAGTAGAGAGAAGAGACATGCCTAGACTAAAAAAAACATGAAGGATACTGAAACTTCAACAGAGCAGGACTTCCTCTATAGGTGTTTGTTTGCTGCACTGTCAGTGAGAAATCGAAGAGGGGACAAAGGAGTTTTATATTCATCAGGTGCTTCTCCCATAAAAGAGATAAGGCATGATTCCACTCGTCGGTAGTGGCGATACTACAAGTTTCTGGGCGCTGCCAAGATTACCAAGCTGTTGGAAAGTTTTCTAACAATCCTCAACCAACCACAACAACATTGAAATGATGTTGTGAGGATTTGCCGAAGAATTGAGCAAGCTATGAAGAGAGGAAAGATTGAAGGATCTGTCATGGATTCCAGAACAATGATGAGAGGTAAATCAGGAGATGACTTCAACGGTGTGAACCCTTAATTATGTGGTATAGCCAGGTCTCACGGTAGCGTCAATTGCTCAAATGTCTTTGCCAAGATTGACATTCCTCTGCCATTTAAGTTTGTCGACCAGCATCTGCCAGATTCCAGAATTTTGCTTGACTCCGACAAATCCCATGCAACCACCAATTTCTAGGTGTTTCAATCTGGACAAGAGATGTGTTCTCATGGTGGGGGTCCTCGGCCATTTTAGTTAAGCAGATGCAAGAGTTTCAAGAGTCGAGCTCAATTTGCGAAAGATGATGTCGTCAATCATTTTCAGAATGACAAGTGATCGGAATTGCTAGGTAAAACATAGATATTGCCAGAGAAGCTGATCCAAGAAGGAGTTAAACTGTCAAGCATTTTTGTTATGGATTTTTGACATTTTGCATTTTGTTTTGGGATCACATCACATCCTTAAACGAAACATGTCTTTTCTTTGTCTTCTGGTTGTTTTGAAATCAAGAGATACTTCTTTCAAAGGGTATTTTGACAAAATATTTTGATCAAACTCCAACATGCGATAAAGGTTAATCAATCCTGAAGATTAAAAGTGTTTTGATTGCAGAAAATGGACATGAGGTGACCGAAAAATTTTGAACTCATACTTCCTGAAACTGAACCACACATCATGTAGCTAAGTTTTAACAGTATGCATAATGACATGTAGTGGTTTCGGTAGCTATGGACTCGTGAATCATGACTCTTACAAGTCCAAATCATTACACTAGATGAGGTCAAAATTTATCGGTTCTAACCGACCTTGCTTGAAATGAGAAAAGGCCATCTTTGATATCCTGTCACTTTCTAAAAATTATCTCCCTTGTAGTCCCATTTTGAGCTGGATAGAATATTTTTTTATAAAAACCCTGACTAGGATCACACCCCACACTGGGGGCAAATGAGAAATATTTTGGAGACACGGATAAAATCAATGGATCAAAGAAAAGCTTAGAACAAAAGTCCAATGTTTGAGAAAGGGCTAGAAGAAGAAAATCCATAGATTGAGGGCCATCCAAGAAAAACTTTGAGGAAATGAAAGAAAATGCCTACCAATTCTAAGAGAGGCAAGACAACTTTCAAATGAGAAAAGACAATAAATGCCAAAAGTCAACACTAGAAAAATCGATGCTTCATATCTTTTGGTGTGTCTAGGATAAAGCCTCTAATGTCTTCAAATTAGATTGGTTATTCATCAAAGAAAAAGTTGGATTTGCGTTATGACCTATGTTAAGAAAATTCTGATATTTGAGATTAACAAGGTTATATGTCACTTTCTCTACAATGACGACAAGAGAAAGAGAATCGATGAATAGTTAATGTTGATCCTAAGTCGTTGAAACCCTCAAACACCTTTTGAGCCTTTGAAATTCTTTTCTTTCATAGCCATGAACCATAGCCTGCATTACGTGCTTTTAAAAGCTCTTTTTAATCAAGCAAGCAATTTGAATCGATAAATGGCGCTCTCAAAACTTGAAGAGTTTTTCCATAAGGTCTGTGACTTCATGAATTAATCTATTTGTTATTATGCATGCTGATAAAATAAATGCTAAGAAAAGAAACAACCTTTCTTGATAAAGCCTGAGCATCTTGTTTTTTTTGAAATTCATAAAAATGTCACCTCATCACATCAAAAGATATACCCAAAATCAGAGTTTAAAGTGGACACAAAGAACCATGAAAAAGTCATTTTAAATCTTCAACGGTTCATTTCTGTTTTCAAAATACAAGACAATCAAAGGACTGCATTGAATAGTGTGTTGGGTCTTTGACCAAAGAAGTTTGAATTTCAAAAAAAATAAAAAAAAAATAATTTTTTTTTTTTAAAAAAAACAGACATCTCTCTGATTTCATTTCAACAATTAGACTTGAATAGACATGATCGTTGAAATGTGAGATTTGATTCCAGAACAAGAAAGATTTTCAAACAAGAACATCAATTGAGTTTGCAAAATCCTTGACAAAAATGACATCAACTCTTCTCAAAACTCCTTGAAAGGTTGACCACTTGGGGGCAATATAGTGGACCCTTGGAAGAAAAGCAAACAATATCCAGATCAGCTGGGGGCAAAGAAAGAATCACATGATGAGTCATCAAAGTCCACCAAAGTCACTCCTGGCATTCACAAAAGCCATTTGTTTGTAAACAGAAGAATGAGCATGTTCAGATCAACTAGGAGCAATGTTGTTCAAAGACAATCCATGATTTAGTGAACTTCAGCAGCAATTGATGAGCAACGCTGCATTTGAAGGATATTTTCATATCTTCATCTTGGGTTACCCTGTAAAACATGGCTATGACTCCTGCCATATGTTATCGGGTGAGTGCATTTGAATGAACATCGAACATATGCATACCACTAAGATTGACTATGGGACCATCTATTCTGAAGCTCAAATGCGCACTTCACCGCATGAATATGGGTGATAACATGAACATCATTGATGATGCCAATACATTTCTTTTCAAGATCTGATTAGATGGGTGGGAAGAACTTTTGAGGAAAACATTGAGCTTACAACGATGAGCCATTCCTCTACAAAGAATGAGATGCATGTCGGGATCACGCGGCAGTTCCATGATTATGGATGACCACATATACTTGAATGATGTTTCAACTGGAGGCAAGTTCATGACTGATTAACAATCTTGATGGGTGTTGGCAGCACACAATCAACCAGAGGATAATTCTCAGAAGAATCCAAGAGAGAAAATTCTTCATGATAAATCAAGCATCACCACACTTGGGGGCATTGTCAAGCTTGATGAGCGATGCGAGCAGTAATTGTCGAAGACAGCCCGGGATGGGCATTGCATTTACAGCTGAGTGGATGGCTAGCACATGAATGAGCCAATGCATCGAAAGAACAAAGAAAGCTTTGGGATGCAAACAAGGGAACCCTATGACGATGGAGCATCAAGGAGGGGGGGACCTATATTTCAAATCAGGTAAGGATGCATGCATATCATCTAACAACCATTTGCACATATTTTTGAATTGTTACAGGAAAATCCTTAATGAGGTCCAGCAAGATGGTGGAAAGAGAAAGAAGCATTGTGGTGATGATAATAAAGAATCGGTTTTTGATCATGGAATAAAAGGACGATGGGATAAACCTTACCATTAGGAAAATCCCAAAGAAATGAAAAGATCAACCTTGCAATCGGGAAGCCTCGAGTTTTCAACCCTTGCAGTCAGGAAACACCGAGTTTTCAAACCCTATGATCGGGAATTATCAGGAAGCACCAAGTTTTTCCAGCCTTTCTTCTGTCATCCCTTCAGGACTTCGCCAGGTAAGTCCTATTTTTCACACTTGTCATATCACATTTTTTCCATCCGGGTAGGTCACCCATGACAATGAGACCGCACTTCATCATATTTTTTCCATCTGGGTAGGTCACCCATTACAATGAGACCGCACTTCACATTCTTTCTATCTGGGTAGGTCACCTATAAGAATGAGGCCATTCCTCCCCCTGGGTAGGTCACCCAAAGAATGAGACCACTCTTTCTTTTTCCACTTGGGTAGGTCACCCATCACAATGAGACCATCATCTTTTCTGGGTAGGTCACCCAAAGAATGAGACCATTCTCCATCTTTTTTTTACCTGGGTAGGTCACCCATAAGAATGAGGCCATTCCTCCCCCTGGGTAGGTCACCCAAAGAATGAGACCACTCTTCCTCTTTTCTACTTGGGTAGGTCACCCATCACAATGAGACCACCATTTTTTCTGGGTAGGTCACCCAAAGAATGAGACCATTCTCCATCTTTTTTTTACATGGGTAGGTCACCCAAAGAATGAGGCCATTCCTTCCCCTGGGTAGGTCACCCAAAGAATGAGACCACTCTTCCTCCTTTCCACTTGGGTAGGTCACCCATTATAATGAGACCACTTTTTACACATTTTTTTGTTCCATGAATGAGGTCGCCAGATGAGATCTCAGGATAATAAAAAAAAAGGAAGATTGCTGATGGAGTGGATATTGAGCAAACAGAAAGATAAGTTTTTCTTTACAAAGCTTACTATGCAAAACATCGAGGATTTTTGCTTCGTAAGCATTGTAAAGAGGGGGCATCTGTTGCTACCCAATTTTTGACCCATATTTTTGATATATTTTCAAAAAAAAAAAATCCAAAAATAGAGAAAAACAAAGAAAATCCAAAAAATATGTTTTTAATATATTTTTGTCATTTTAGCATTTTCAACGTCGTCTAAATTTTTTTAAAAAATTTTAAGGGTCTTTCGAACAACGGTTCGACTTTTCACGCGTCATTTTTAAAATAATTTATTTTTCGTATTTGAGTCGACGTTGATATTGCTTCGTTTTCAAAAAATACAAAAAAACAAGAAAAATCAGATTTTACAAAAAAAAGAAAAATTAAGGGACCAATTTTGAGGCCGAAACAATATTTTTATCTATGTGCAGGGAATTTTGAATTTTGAAAGAAGGGGGCAACCTAAGATTTTTCTCTTCACCGCGAAACTAGCCGTTCCCCCTACCCTGTGCAAAAACAAAGACAGCCCCTTTGCTATTTAATTTTCGTCTCTTTCCCCTCACAAACGGGCCTCACAGCATCTCTCTTGGGGGGCTCTCCCTCTGAAACTTAAAAGCCATTTTTTTTCTTCTTCTCACAGAAAACCCCCCTCCCCCATTTTAATTTTCTCCTCTCCCTCACTTGGCTGCCAGCTTTGTCACCGGCATCACAGCAGCCCCTCCCTCGTTTTTTTTTTCTTCCCAGCCGTGGACACAGGACTCCCCTCCCCCATCTTCTTTTTTTTTCTCCCGGAGGCCGGCCATCTCTAAGCCATCATCCACTCCTCTTTCGGCCATTCCTTCTTCCCAGCTCTCGCCGCCGAACACGGCGACGCCGCCTCCAAAAGCTACACGCCGGACAGAAGCCAGAGCAGTTCCCCCTCGCTCTCCATCGCGCCGGTTGCATCACCATCTTCCCCGACCTCTCCTCTCGTCCAGCCTCTGACAGCAACAACGACCACAGCAGCGACCCAACAGCGCCGCCCGAAGTAGAGGCTGACCCGGGGCAAAGTCGATCTGAAGAAGGGCGAACCGATCTGCAGAGAATCAGATCAAAGAGAAGCAGATCTGTAACGGAAAGAAAAAATTAAAACGAACTGCTGTGTTGTGAGTTTTTTGCTCTTGTTGCAGGTGGCGGTGACCTTCACCGCCGGCGAGGAAAGGAAGAGGAGAAGGAGCCGTTCCAGCCCCTCTGTTTTTTTCAGGTTTCCATCGGCGGCGCGTGAACCCACGCGCCGCCAGTGGCGGTGGCGCGTGGGAAGACGCGCCGCCACTGTCCCCATCACTGTTCCGGGTCCCAGAAGTCTTTCCCTGCAATTTTTGGAGTTTTAGGGACAATTGTGTAAACGTTGAATTAATTAATGTAATTTTTATTTATTTGTTTTAATTTTGAATTTTTATTTGTATTTGTATTTGTATTTATATTGTGATGTAAAAGAAAAAAAAAAGAAAAAAAAAGAAAAAAAATAATAAAAAGAGATGTGTGCTTGTTTGTATTTTTATTTATGTTATTAAAATGTAAAAATAAAAGAAGGACAAATAGAATTAATTATTCAAGCCTTAGAATTTAATTAATATTTTAAATTTTCTTAAATATGGTTAAATATCTCAAGGACAAATAAAATCAAGTTGTACTTTCCACGAAAATGTAAGAACAAGTTTTTTACATATATTCGGGGATTCAATAACTAATTTATTCAAGCCTTAGAATTTAATTAATATTTTAAATTTTCAAATCACATTAGAACACAATGCAGCTTACCTCAGGTAGGGTGTGTTAGGGGTGCTAATACCTTCCCTAACCCACAACCAGTCCCTTACCCGCGATCTCTGACAAGACCAGTACATCAGGTTTCCTAGTAGCCCTCAATGAATTACTAGGTGGCGACTCCAACGAACAAATTCAAAGCAAACGCAAAAACAAGAAAAAAATCGCCAGCCCGATGCCGCGCTTCGCTTTGGATTTTTTTTGGGGTGCGACAAAAGGAATCTTAGTCTATCCTAATCACACGCAGGAATTTTGGTTCTGGTTAGAGGGGATTGGCGAAAGGAATCTCAGTGTACCCTAACCATACACAGGGTTTTGGTTCTGGTTAGAGAGGATTGGCGAAAGCAATCTCAGTCTATCTTAGCCACACACAGGATTTTGGTTCTGGTTAGAGAGGATTGGTGAAAGGAATCTCAGTATATCCTAACCACGCAAGATTTTGGTTCCGGTTAGAGGGGACTGGCGAAAGGAAGCTCAGTCTATCCTAATCACATGCAGGAATTTTGGTTCTGGTTAGAGAGGATTGGCGAAAGGAAGCTCAGTCTATCCTAAACACATGCAGGATTTTGGTTCTGGTTAGGGGGGATTACCGAAAGGAAGCTCAGTCTATCCTAACCACATGCAGGAATTTTGGTTTTGGTTAGGGGGGATTGATGAAAGGAAGCTCAGTCTATCCTAACCACACACACGATTTTGGTTCTGGTTAGAGGGGATTCGCGAAAGGAATTTCAGTCTATCCTAACCACACAAGAGTTTTGGTTCTGGTTAGATGGAATTGGCGAAAGAAATCTAAAATTTGACAGTTTTTATTGGCTGATGAAAGCCAGTTCTGGGGTCAAATTATAATTTTTGGAAGTTAATTTGGTCAAATCAGGGGCTTAATTGCATAAATATTGAAGTTTGATGGCCAATCAGGGACTTAATTGAAGAAATCCGAGACAAGGATCAAACTGAAAAGACGTATAAATAGAGGGGCTATAATTAAAACCGGACTAAGGGCCAAATTGAAGAAATTAGAAATTTATTGCTCAATTGAGGGTAAAATTGCACTAATTTGAGACCAACAACCAATTTGGAAAACACGACCAACTTTAAAGCCGGTGATTAAATTGGCAGGGATGCAATTGAATTGATTTTTAAAATCAAAATTTGCAATTGAGAACTCGATTGAAGAAAACACAAATTGAGGACTGATTTGTACTTTCATATAAGTTTGGCGCCATTTCTTTTAAATGAAATGACGCGTTTTTCCCAAAACAACGCCATTTCATACACTGTTCATAAAAAAAGAAAGAGAGAGAGAGAGAGGAGAGGAAGAGGAAGAGAAACAAAAACAAAAAAAACGAGGAAGAGAGAGAGAGAGAGCAAATAGAAAAAAAAAAACATAAAAAAAAATAGAGAGAAGAGGAAGAAGAGAAGCAGGAGGGACGAACGAAACAAAAACAAGAAAGCAAAGAGGGAAAGGAAAGAAACGAAGAAGACAGACGAAGAAATGAAATAGGGGAGAAGCAGAGGAGAAAAGAAGTAGCGCCACTGGGTCCAACCACTGTCTCCGCCGCCACAAGCCACCACAGACGACAACAACCAAGCTTCTTCACACCTGGTACTACTTCTCTCCTTCTCTAATCTATCTTCTATTTTCCTTTCATTTGCATGCAGAACGTGAGCAATTCATGTTCTATAGTAAATGAATAATTGGCTGGTTAATGTGTTGTGCACAGTAGCCAACCAATTATATTTTAATGGGTCAGTGCTTGCCCCTTTGTTTCATGTTAGCTAGTGTTGGCCCATTTTGCATAATGGGCCAATGTTAGCCCATTCCAATTAAATACACTGAAACAATACAAATTGGGTATTAAATACCCGGTTTTCATCAACCAAAAGAAATTTTTAAAAAGTTTTTTTTTGCGCATCCGACCAAGTGTCTCGAAGCTGAAAAATCATATCGTGTGTTTTTGTCATACACAAAACAAAAAAAAATGTTTTAGCATGCATTTTAGCTTTAATAACTAGTTTATTAAAGTCAAGAGAACATCAACCAATATTTCAAAAAACATCAAAAAATATTTTTATTTGGTTTTAATACCAAGGATTACGAATTTATACGTAAAACATATTCCCAGTATTAAATTTTGTTTTTATTATTAATTTTATTTTATTTTTTTATCAGACCTTACAACAATGCAGCTTACCTTAGGTATGACGTATTTGAGGTGCTAATACCTTCCCTTTACACAACCAGTCTCCGTACCCCATCTCTGATACCAGTTAGGGTTCCTAGTGACCAGAACACGAGGTGGAGTCTCTCAGTCTATATTTTATGGATAAGAGATAAGAATTCCTGGTCTCTCTATATTTACTAGATAGGTTCATATATATTCAAATGATGATGGAAGATCGTCGCGATATTGCACATGTGTGACAATGGATATAAATAAAGAAATTAAGAAAGTAGGTGTCATCATGAACAAAGAGACATGCTACATGTAAAAAACCAGCCAATGACTAATCTTAAACTTAGCCAACGACCTCATTGTCAGGAATGCATCTTTGAAATATTTGATCAGGACAATATTTAAATAAATACGGGTCATCCCAATAAAAGTTCATCACTTCGTTCTTGAACTTTCTTTTGTCTTGGGTACTCCAATGAGCTGGAAATTATCCTAAAACAAGAAAATTAACAATATTAGCAAACCAAGACATCATAGAAACGGAAAGTAAGGATTCATCCAGAAAGTAGTCATCGATTGGTGTGATGTCAGATTTTGAATCTATTGTCAATCTTGACAAATGATTTGCGACAATATTTTTGGTGCCTTTCTTGTCTTTGATTGTGATATCAAATTCTTGAAGTAACAAAATCCACCACACCAATCTAGGCTTAGAATCTTTCTTAGAAAGAAGATATTTCAATGCTGCATGATCACTAAAAACAACAATAGGTGAGCCAACAAGATAAGACCTAAATTTATCACTTGCAAATACTACTGCAAGTAATTCTTTTTCAGTGGTGGTGTAATTCATTTGAGTACTATTTAAAGTTTTACTTGCATAGTAAATCACATAAGGTTTCTTATCCTTTCTTTGTCCCAAGACAACACCCACGGCATAATCACTAGCGTCACACATTATTTCAAAAGGTAATGACCAATCACAAGGTTGAATGACAGGAGTCGAAGTAAACAAGGTTTTAAGTTTAACAAAGGCTTCTTCACAATGTTCAGTCCATTAAAAAATATTATCCTTTGTTAGAAGGTTACTCAAGGGCTTAGATATTACACTAAAATCTTTGATGAACCTTTTGTAAAAACCAACATGTCCTAAGAATGATCTAACATCCTTAATAGATTTTGGTGTTGGTAAGTTAGCAATTAACTCGATTTTGGATTTATCAACCTCAATTCCTTTCAATGAGACAATGTGACCAAGTACAATGCCGTTTGTTACAATAAAGTGATAGTTTTCCCAATTTAGTACAAGATTCTTCTCTACAAACCTGCTCAAAACCTTTTCTAAGTTAGTCAAACAATCATCAAATGAATCACCAAAAACAAAAAAATCATCCATAAAAATCTCAAGAAAACATTCAACCATATCACTGAATATGCTAAGCATGCATCTTTGAAACGTGGCTGGTGCATTACACAATCCAAAAGGCATCCTTCAATATGAAAAAGTACCAAATGGACATGTGAAAGTAGTCTTCTCTTGATCTTCCAATCCAATTTTAATTAGTACTTAAAAGTGCATGTTTATCAAGGTTTTATATCATCATTTTGCACTTGAAGTATCAATACCTCCTTAACTAAAGCATATTTTATAATAACAAGTCTGATACTATAAGATACCTTTAATTTATGGTAAATGTTTATCTTAAATGCATGCCTATCACATAAATCAAAGGATTGATTGATGAGTTCAACTACTGAAATTATGAAGATAAAAAGAGGGTGAAGCTTAGAAAAGAGATGTTGGTGCAGTCCAAACTGGAACACTGTTCGGTAATTGGATCATATCTTGAGTTCTAGATGTCCAAATGATTCAAAGTTTTACACAGATTCAGTAAGACATAGGCCTACAACTTTCATGTGGACACCAAGATCTAAGAAGGCCATTGTCAAGTCCAAATTATAGCAACAACGGAGAAGTCTGAATTTGTCCTGCAGCCCAGACACTGTTCAGTGTTTAGCCCATATCGTGAGTTCTAGAAGTCCAAATGACCTCAATTTTATTTTTCTGGAAAGCTAAGAGAATTTCCTAGAACTTTTATGAGCACATATGGTTCCAGTTCTGATGTTAGTAATGACGTTTTATTCAAACAAGAAGATAAAGATTTTCACCAAGTGAAGATGTGGCCACCCACTCAACAATTATTCATCAAATCAATAGTTCCAAATTTTAGCCTATAAAAGGAGGCATTTGCCATGCATTTAGGCATCTTGGTGTTCAGATCAAGATCATGCTCTTGCTCTCTTTCTTTGTATTTTGTAATGCTTAAGTTTTATTTGATGTTATATTAATCTCTTGTTTATGCTCTTCATTTCCTTTCCTTTATTTGTATAATTATGTTCTTATCTTGTTTTTTTATGTTTTTTTCTTTCATTATGTTTAGCTAAATCTATTATGTCAAGGTGAAAAGGTTACACTAATGGTGTAAGAATAAGTATAATATAAACTTAACATGAACCTTAATGTTGGATACTAACATTTCAATAGTTGAATTCATCAATCAATCCTTTGATTTATAGTATCAGACTTGTTATTATAAAACATGCTTTAGTTAAGGAGTTATTGATACTTCAAGTGCAAAATGATGATATAAACCCTTGATAAACATGCACTTTTAAGAACTAATCATTTTTCCTATACTTTTTTTGAAAAACCATTAGTGGATCCTCTAACCTTGACATTTGTTTTTATCATTGTTTAATCCTTACATTAATCTTCCATCTCATAGTTCTCATCAACTTCTTCTTCTTCTTCTTTTATTATTATTATTATTATTATTATTATTATTATTATCATTACTACTACTACTATTATTATTACTATTATTGTTCCTATTATTGTTGTTGTATTATTGTTATCTATAATTTATACAATTAACCTCCCTGTGGTTCGACCCCGGTCTTGCCGGGTTATTTATTACTATGATACTCCTGCACTTGCGAGAAGACATCAATCTTTTGGTTGTGTCAGACAGTGGAATGTTACTGACACGACCAAAAGATTGATGTCTTCGCCCAAGTGCAGGAGTGTCGAAGTAATAAATAACCCGGCAAGACCGGGGTCGAACCACAGAGAGGTTAATTGTATAAATTATAAATTAACAAAACAATAACAAACAACAACAACAACAATAATAACAACAATAATAGTAATAAAATAATAGTAATAATAATAATAATAATAATACTCAGTACGTGGCGTTGTTATACCTGAGAATGATCTAAAAGATCGGGTCACAGGTTTCCAGCCTATATACTGAGTTTATGAAAAGATCAAAGAGATATATTATATAATATAAAAGATTTCTGATGCGAATGAACAAGGCAAAACCAACAATGTCAGGATCCTTGATCAAACACAGCAGCATACTTAACGTACATAAAATATAACAAGAATGTAAATATAATAATAATAATAATAATAATAATAATAATAATAGTAGTAGTAGTAGTAGTATATATAATAATAAAGAAGAAGAGGAAGAAATTAATGAGAACTTTGAGATGGAAGATTAATGTAAGGATTAAACAATGATAAAAACAAATGTCAAGGTTAGAGGATCCACCAATGGTATTTCAAACAAGTATAGTATAAACTCTTATTACTCAATTTGGAAACCACACACGAAGGAGGTTCCAATCAGATGATTTGTCATTAATAGCTCATTATAAATTATTAACATGATCATATTAATTATCTTATTTACATAACACCAAACTTTTAAATATTGTCAGGAATTCATGATGTTAATTGATGTTAACAACAAATCAAGTTCCTTTCATAGCCCAGGTGTAGGTAATACCATACGGTTGGGCTATGAGAGTGCCAAGCATTTGTTGTACCAAGTATTATACAACACAAATCTAGATTAACCATTTAACAAGCAAGGTATTAAGAATTAGTAAGATAAAAAGATAAGACATGTTAATATTAAACATTAAGGTCCATGTTGAGTTTACATACTTGTTCTTACACCATTAGTGTAACCTTTTCACCTTGACATAATAAACTTAGCTAAACATAATGAAGAAGAGAAACATAAATAAACAAAACAAGAACATAAATAAATACAAGTTAACTAAGGAAAGGAAAGGAAATGAAAAGCATAAACAAGAAATTAATGAAAGCAAAACTTAAGAATTACAAAAAATATAAAGAGAGAAATAAAGAGCATGAACTTGATCTGAACAACCAAGCCCCTAAATACATGGCAAATGCCTCCTTTTATAGGCCAAAATTCGGAATTATTGATTTGATGACTAATTGTTGAGTGGGTGGCCAACTTTTGACTTGTGAAAATCCTTATCTTCTTGTCTAATAAAACAAAATGCTAGCATCAGAACTGGGTCCACTGTGAAATGAAAGTTGTAGGAAATTCTCAGCTTTCCAGAAAAAAAATGAGGTCATTTGGACTTCTAGAACTCAAGATATGGGCAACACTGAACAGTGTTTGGGCTGCAGGACAGATTCGGACTTCTCCGTTGTTGCTATAATTTGGACTTGAAAACGGCCTTCTTAGATCTTGATGTCCAAATGAAAGTTGTAGGCCTATGTCTTACAAATCTTGTAAAAATTTCAGATCATTTGGATATCTAGAACTCGAGATATGACCCAATTACCGAACAGTGTTCCAGTTTGGACTGCACCAACATCTCTTTTCTAAGTTCCCCTCTTTATCTTTCAATTTCAGTAGTTGAATCATCAATCAATCCTTTGATTTATGTGATAGCCTGCATTTAAGATGAACATTTACCATATATTAGGGTAATTTTAATATTAGACTTGTTATTATAAAACATGCTTTAGTTAAGGAGTTATTGATACTTTAAGTGCAAAATGATGATATAAAACCTTGATAAATATGCACTTTTAAGTACTAATCACACCCCCAACCAGCTTATTACTAGTCCCTAGTAATCAAAGCGTTAAAATAGAAAAACAATTTGCAAATTCCATAAAGCAAGGCATTCATCATTCAACTTCCATTAATCTATCCAGATAAACAAACTCTCATTAAATTCATATCTGCTCATATCTTAAACAAGATATTAATAAACCTTTTTTTATGCTCAAAATATGACATATAGTTATGGGGCTTTACTTGGAAGAAAACAAATTTTGTTCTAATGTTTAAGGTTAACTTCCTTGGGTTGGATTATTTTTCTTCTTTTTTTATATATATATACACATATAACTTAAAACACAATGCATCTTTAACCCATGTAACGAGCTTTCTAATGACTCCCAGACCAGTTGGTCTTAGGGCATTAGGTGTTGAGACACCCTACGAGCTTAGCAACTCGGGTTGCAGATACTGATACGTAGATAGTGCAATGTTTGATTCCCTTAAGCTTTTCTCCTTAACCCATGTAACAAGCTTTGGGCCAATAGCTCCCAAGTCAGTTGACTTTAGGGTATTAAGTGTTAAAACACCCCTTCGGGCTTAATTGCTTAGGTTAGGGAGGCTACGAAACCAAACTTATCTACGTTTTTATTATCATTATTTTTTTTGTTTTTTTTTTTTTTTTTTGCAAATTATATACTATCCCTTTCCCTTAGTTGTTACCTTTAACAAAAGAACATAAATAATGTAATAATCCAATGTGCAACCCACAATCATATGTTAAAGTGTGTGTGTGAAAATGAAGATTTAAGAATACTTGTTAAATGAGCATATGAGCAGAATCAAGTGTAACAATACGAGAGTTTGTAAACTGAATATTTCAAGAAGTATTCTGATAGACCTTGTTAAGAATGTTTACTAAGATGCGTCTCAAGAGTCACTTTAACAAAAGAACTCCTTTTACTCTGCCATCCTAGTAACAACAGTTTTGCAAATAGTTTATGAAATAGAAAACACAGTTTTTTTTTTTATCAACTACTACCCTTTCCCCCCAACCAAAATGAGACATTGTCCTCAATGTCTTAAGGTAGAAAGATAGAGTATAGAAGACATCACCTGAAATAACGAACACTGACAAACCTGAAACACACTTAAACAAATATAAGAAACAACAAAACACAATAATAAAACCAAAAGACACAAAGTTTTTACAAACAAGGCTCAAATCCAATCTAAGCTTTTTACGGCTTTCCTTAGTTGACCAATTTATGCGACTCATGGAGGGATTAATTACAGGGATGAAAGATTGTAGTTGGTCAATCAATTGTTCAGCAGTAGCAGCAGAGATTATGATTTGTCGTGCTGAAGATGTTAGAAATTCCTGTTCCACAGCATGATCAAGAAAAGACAACAACTTATCATAAAAACCATTAACATTTAACAAACCTATGGGTTTATGGTGAATGTGCAGTTGGGCCCAAGAGGAAATATGAAAGATCTCTTCCAATGTGCCCAGACCACCTGGTAAGGCAATGAAGGCATCAGCATGGTTAAACATTGCATTCAGTCGATCAGACATTGTGGGGACCTGTAATTCCTCTCCAATTGTTTTTCCAATGATGTCCCCTTGTGCTAAAGCTTTGGGGACAACCCCCAAAACTTGACTACCTCCTAAAAATGCAGCTATTGACACTCCCCCCATTAACCCAAGGCTGCCTCCTCCATACACTAAATGAATCTTTCGCTCAGCTAGTACCTGACCAAGATGATTTGCTGATTCTAAAAACTCTTTTTCTTTCCCAGGACTGGATCCACCAAAAACAAATATTGTTTATGTGATGACTTGAGGAACCTGCCATTTCTACACACTTCTATATTTGATGAATGTATGGGTTGAGTAGAAATGAAGGGAAGGAAGAGAAGAATTTATAGATGAGAAATTGAAAATGCAATCATACCACCTATATGTAGGCCAGCTGTAGTCTCACTCTCTCTCTCTCTCTCTCTTTTTAATTATTTATTTTGAAAAAGCATGTATGTACAGGTAGTTGTGATTGTGGCTCACATCTTCCTTGGTTTTACGTCCAAGAACGGCTTAAACGCCCTCTATGGGTCGGGGATAGGCTTCCCATCCAGTTTTCTTAAAAACTGGCAAACAGGGTCTTTTTTAGTCAGATTCCCAAGACTAAGTCGAGCATGTTCTTTATGGAATTGGCCATAAATCATAAATTGCACGATGCACATCTCCACTAGGGTGCGTCTCAAGAGTCAATAGAAGATTATCTAAAGACCCCTTACTCAGGCCATCCTTAATGAATTGTATTTTATCTTCACGGTTTACAGATACCATTCCTAAAGAATGACATGTCGCATTACAAGTCCATCTGCACATCTGACAGACTTTCAGTCGTTTTGCACGACGTTTCTTTGCAAAAGTGCTTTTACTGTTCCAGGCATGTATGAAATGAAAGAATTGGAGGACTCACCTGATAATCGGACCTTTGCTTCAATCAGCCAACGAATATCTTCAGGAATTCCATGGTTCATTAACAACCTCAATCTTGCACATCTAGCACGGTAAATTTTTGTAATCGCATTCTGAGGCAGAGCGGGAAAATACTTTTTCAATTTTTCAAGAGTGGTGTCCATTTTCAACTGAGAATTGGGGGAGAGATTCAAAGAAAGGAGAAAGAGCAAAGAATTGCACAAATATATACACAGATATCAGTTATCATGGGAAACTGAAAGAACCGACTTAAGAGTCACGGAGTACCGTTATCCGCCATTTGACCGGGGTGAGAGACTAGCAAAACAAAAGTCACACAAAAACAATGTGAGAAAAAGAATCAATCTTTATATACAGGATCACCCAATTCAATAGAGTCATTTTCAACTGAAAAATTATCAAAATAAACTTTCAAACGATGGCCATTTACCTTGAAAACATTACCATTCTTTGGATTTTCGATATCACAGGCCCCATATGGATACACATGTTTCACAATAAAAGGACCGCTCCATCTTGATCTTAGTTTTCCAGGAAATAAATGGAGTCGAGAATTATAAAGCAAGACTTTTTGACCAACATTGAATGTTTTTCTCAGTATTTTCTTGTCATGAAACTCTTTGATTCTTGCTTTATGAATTCTTGAATTGTCATATGCATCATTTCTTATTTCCTCAAGCTCATTTATTTGCAATTTTCGCAGCTGACTAGCATCATCAATGTTTGAATTGAAAGCTTTAATAGCCCAATAAGCTTTATGTTCAATTTCCACAGGCAAGTGACAAGGTTTTCCATAGACTAGTCTATAAGGTGACATACCTAATGATGTTTTATACGCAGTTCGATAAGCCCAAAGTGCATCATTAAGTCTTAAAGACCAGTCTTTCCGATTAGGGTTCACCGTTTTCTCCAAGATCTGTTTGATCTCCCTATTAGCAAGTTCTACCTGTCCACTCGTCTGAGGGTGATAAGGGGTGGCAACTTTGTGTGTGATTCCATATTTCTTCATTAAAGACTCAAATGGCTTGTTGCAGAAATGTGTTCCACCATCACTTATCATGGCTCGAGGGATTCCAAATCGACTTAAAATGTTTTCTTTCAAAAACTTTATCACTGTTTTGTGATCATTGGTTCGACTTGGAATTGCCTCTATCCATTTTGAAACATAATCTACTGCGACCAATATATACAAGAAACCAAATGATGGAGGAAATGGACCCATAAATCTATACCCCAACAATCAAAGATCTCAATGACAAGAATAGGATTTAAAGGCATCATGTGACGTTTTGAAATAGATCCCAACTTTTGACAATTTTCACAAGTCTTGCAGAATGCATGTGAGTCTTTGAACATGGTGGGCCAGTAAAATCCACTTTGTAAGATTTTTGCAGTTGTCTTTCTTGATGAGAAATGACCCCCACATGCCTCAGAATGACAAAATTTAATGACACTACTTACCTCATTGTCAGGAATGCATCTTCGAAATATTTGATCAGGACAATATTTGAATAAATAAGGGTCATCCCAATAAAAGTTCTTCACTTCGTTCAAGAACTTTCTTTTGTCTTGGGTACTCCAATGAGCTGGCAATTGTCCTGAAACAAGAAAATTAACAATATTAGCAAACCAAGGCATTGTAGAGACAGAAAATAAAGATTCATCAGGAAAGTAGTCATCGATTGGTGTGATGTCAGATCTCGAATCGGTTGTCAATCTTGACAAATGATCTGCGACAACATTTTCGGTGCCTTTCTTGTCTTTGATTGTGATATCAAATTCTTGAAGTAACAAAATCCACCGCACCAATCTAGCCTTAGAATCTTTCTTAGAGAGAAGATATTTCAATGCTGCATGATCACTAAAAACAACAACAGGTGAGCCAACAAGATAAGATCTGAACTTGTCACATGCAAATACTACTGCAAGTAATTCTTTTCAGTGGTAGTGTAATTCATTTGAGCACTATTTAAAGTTTTACTTGCATAGTAAATCACATAAGGTTTCTTATCTTTTCTTTGTCCCAAGACAGCACCCACGGCATAATCACTAGCGTCACACATTATTTCAAAAGGTAGTGACCAATCAGGAGGTTGAATGACAGGAGTAGAAGTAAGCAAGTGTTTAAGTTTAACAAAGGCTTTTTCACATTGTTCAGTCCATTCAAAAATCCTTTGTTAGAAGGTTACTCAAGGTTTAGATATTACACTAAAATCTTTGATGAACCTTCTGTAAAAACCAGCATGTCCTAAGAATGATCTAACATCTTTAACAGATTTTGGTGTTGGTAAGTTGGCAATTAACTCGATTTTAGATTTGTCAACCTCAATTCCTTTCGATGAAACAATGTGACCAAGTACAATGCCGTTTGTTACCATAAAGTGACATTTTTCCCAATTCAGTACAAGATTCTTCTCTTCACACCTGTTCAAAACCTTTTCCAAGTTAGTTAAACAATCATCAAATGAATCACCAAAAATAGAAAAATCATCCATAAAAATCTCAAGAAAACGTTCAACCATATCATTGAATATGCTAAGCATGCATCTTTGAAATGTGGCTAGTGCATTACATAACCCAAAAGGCATTCTTCGATATGCAAAAGTACCAAATGGACATGTGAAAGTAGTCTTCTCTTGATCTTCCAATGCAATTTCAATTTGATTGTAACCTGAATAACCATCTAGGAAACAATAAAATTCATGACCTGCAACTCTTTCTAGGAATTGATCCATGAAAGGTAAAGGAAAATGATCTTTTCTAGTCATTGAATTAAGTTTCCTATAGTCAATGCACATGCGCCAACCAGTAATAGTCCGAGTTGGAATTAACTCATTTTTCTCATTTGTTATCACAGTGACTCCATACTTTTTAGGTACAACTTTTCATATCCATGAGAATAAGGAGGTGCATATCCATGAGAATTTTGGAAATTATGGTGTGCTTGAAATGGTGGCTGTGAAGTTTGTGCATTGTTGTTATCACTCTTCCAACTGAAATTCAGGTGATTTCTCCAACCAGGGTTGTATGTTTGCGAGTATGGGTTATGATTGTGTCATGGAGGCATTCCTTGAAAGAAGGCAAAATTGGACAATCATTGGTTGCATGGTCATTTGTTTCACAGATTTGACACACAATGTCTTGAATAGATTTTAATTGACCACACTTTTTCAATTCTAGTGCCTCGACTTTTCTAGCTAAAGATGTAAACTTGGCTTAGAGATCATGATCTTCCCTAAGGTTATACATACCTCCACTAGATGTATGAGGTTGGGTTTTACTTGGTGCCTCATAAGTGCTTGTAGTGTCTCAATTTTGCGCATTTTCAGCTAGCAAGTCTAGGTACTCCATTGCTTCATTAGGGTGATTATCTTTAAAAGTTCCATTGCACATCAATTCAACCATTTGCCTATCTTTAGGTGCTAATCCTTCATAAAATTGAAACTAATCTCCATGTTTCAAAACCATGATGAGGGCAAGTATATAAACCTAATTGAGCTACTTCGCAACAACATATGACTATATCAAAGGATCATTCATTTACTATTTATTAATATTGTTTCAACCTCTTTCATAAATAGACTCATCCGTGAATCTCATCCCTTTCATGATGAGTTCTTTTAGATATTTTTTAAAATAACACTACAAGATTTCACAGTTTTACCGACGGACATATTCGTCGGTGTGTGATAGAACGTTCGTCGGTAAATTATTTACCGACTATATTACCGACGGAATACTCCCGTCGGAATACCTTTTGTCGGTGATTCCACATTCCGTCGCTATATCGGTCGGTAATACAAAAAAAAACATTTACCGACTTTTACCGACGGACCGTGCGCGCCAAAAAAAAAGTTTCCCGCTTGGAATATACCGAAGAATATTTCCGTCGGTGTTATGTAAATACCGACGGACTACCTCCGTCGGTAAAAGTGTCGGTGATATTTCATACCGACCGAATATTTCCGTCTGTAAATTCGTCGGTATTTTTATACCGACGGAGTATTTCAGTCGGTGAATATGTCGGTGATGGGATGGAATACCGCAGACACTGTCCAATGCCGACGGATTTATTCCGTCGGTAAATCCCTGTGTAATTTTTTTTTAAATTATTTAGAAAAAATAATATAAATTAATGGTAATACAAACCAATTATGCAAATAAAATTTATATTAAGCAACAAAAACTCAAAGTTAAATAATATTCATTACAAAATGAATGTGTTTTAAAAAAACAATTAATATAAAGGTGGAGGAGGAGGAGGAGGAGGAGGGTGGGGGTTAGGCGGCCAAAAAGGATTAGGCGCACATGTTCCACCTTGTGTCATGTTCATGACCATTTGACGAAGCTCTTCATAGGCCGCTCTTTGTTGTTCAGACTCTGCTCTGTGTTGTTCGTTCGCCAATCTGTGTTGTTCGTTCGCCAATCTTTGCTCTTCTTTGAGTTGTGTGTACGCCTCTGATAGGTGGTCGCACCTTTGCTGCAAGGCCACAAACTCCTTAGATTGGGAGCTCGATACAGATTGGGAGCTCCCAACGGTTGAAGCAGTACCGGTCGACCGCAAGTTGGCGGCGGTAGTGTTGGAGAGCCCGTAAACCCGATTTTTATCGGGTCCACCTGACGATCCAGCCTCCATCCACAAATCCGGATCGAATTCCGGATAGGTCGAAGGATCGTCCCCGTATCTCTCCCTCAACCGATTATTATAGGTCTCCTGAAAAAAAAAATCATTCAATTCAATAAACATAATAATAACTTATAAAATAAAATGGTTGAACAAACATACCACAAACTGTTGAGCACGGTTGTCAACGAACTGTTGCGTCCCTTTTGGCGGTCATGACTCCGCACGTGCGTCTCCACAAACAGCTCCATAGGGCTCGGCTCACGTCCAAGAGACGTAGCCTATAATGAAAAAAATGTATTAACAACAAATTAATTGAACGATATATTTCATTTAAATTAATCTTACCATCCGTTTCGCATGTGCAGCAAACGGAACGGAGCCGCCGGTGTGCGTTGTAACCGAGCCATGAATTGGCCGATTCCGGTTGCCGGCACCGGACTGTGAGCGTCGAGTGAACCGCTCAGACGTCACGTGCTGAAGATAGTGCGGCCATATATCTTCCGGGATGTATATCGGTTTGAAATCCCTCCAAACCGCAACATCGTTCCAGCCTTGGAACCCCTTATCCCTCGCTGTTTTTTTGGCCTTTTTCTGGGTGTCATACCAAAAATCACGCAACCTAATTCACGCACGAAAAAATTACATTTCGAAACATAAATAATTATGTAAAAAAAAAGTCGTATTGTTTTCGATGTTACCTAATTGCCGCGTGATTTTCCCACACCCTCCTCACAACAGTGTCATGTTCATCGTCCCAGCTGAATCGATGCTGTGTATAAAAAAATAATTTTTTAAAATGTTAATAATTTATTTACAATTATAACTAGAATTTATTAGAAATAAGCTGAAAATTATATATTAACACGAACCTCAAATCTACGAAACCATGCATTGACTTGAGGCATCCATTCAGGATGCCTGGATATCTGACTCCATTGAAACAATGGAATCTCCATCGACGCTTTAAACGCCGATGATATTAATCGGGCGGCCTCAATGTTTGTGAACCTGAAAAAAAATGAAATTAATGAAATAGTGATTACTTCATAAATTATGTTTTAAATTTGTTTTATATATATATATATATAAAACTAAAACCTTAACAAACTTACATTGAAAGATCGTCCTTCCACTGTGCCTCGTACTTGCGGGTAAATTGATTCCGCTGCGAAGGCACGCCGCTTCTGCGATGTGAAACATCGCTGGAAGAGGCAGCATCGGTTGACGGCGCATGTGGTGTAGGTGCCTCTTCTTGAGAGGCACCTAAGGAAACATCAGCATCGCTGCTAGACGAACTTGATTCGACTGGACGTGAACGACCAGCTCTGGTTTTCATTTTGCGCATCTAAACAAATTTATATAAATAATTGTATAATAAATTTCAAAAGTTAAAAAAAATCGGCAGCACCTCCCCTATACTGGACACTACCCAAATCCACAAACCTGCAAATATTAACAATAGCCACAACCAATTGACCCAATCTATACTAATTATTCCAACATATTCAACTATTAATCCTAAGATAAATTCAACGTTAACAATTAAAATTCACAAATTATTCAATAATTATGTCAATACAACAAAACTATAAATTCAAAATAAATAGAAACAATTAAACACAAATCATCAAGTTAGAGTAAAATTAATAATTCTTCCAACATATTCAATAATTAAATCTAAGATAAATTCAACATTAACAATATTAATTCAACAATTGATTAAATAATTATGGCAATACAACAATAAAATATATTCAATAAAATAAAAAAGAATTATAGCCTAACAATTAAAATCAATGGAAACAATTAAACACAAATCATGCAATAATATAAACAAAATTACTAATTATTCCAACATATCCAATTACTAATTCTAAGGTAAATTCAACATTAACAATTATAATTCAACAAATTATTCAATAATTTTGTCAATACAACAATAAAATATATTCAATAATTTAAAAAAATATAAACTAACAATTAAAAACATATGCAATTACTAATTATTCCAACAAACGCAATTATTAATTCTAAGGTAAATTCAACATTAACAATATTAATTCAATAAATTAATCAATAATTATATAGGCAATACAACAATAAATTATATTCAATAAATTAAAAAAAATATAGACTAACAATTAAATTAACAAATATTCAACAAATTCAAAAAATTCAAAAAAATTCAAATATTCAACTTTAACTAATTCTAAGTTAAATTAACTAATAACAATTCTAACAACACAACAACAAAAAATATTAAAAAATTCAAAAAAAAAACCTACATCAAGAAAAGGAACGAAATATACATACCTTAATAATGTGTCAAATTCAAACTTTATCTACATTGCAACAAAAAACACCAAAACAACAAAATAAAAACAACTAAAATAAATTAAAATAAATAAATTAGAAAAAACACATACCTTTTAATATGATGAAGATTTACAACACCAAATCTTGCTAGAGATTAAAGGTGAAAGTTTAAGGATTGAGGGAAAAAAATAAAAATCTGAGGTGAAAAAGCGGCGGGGAGAAGAAGAAAAAATGCGAAGCGCGGGGGGGCTGGAACTTATAGGGCAGTTTTACCGACGATCACCGACGGAATTAATATCCGTCGGTAAAAGGTAAAAATTCCGTCGGTAACAGGTCAAAAATCCGTCGGTATTTTTTGAATTTCGCCCCGAATTTTTAAAAGCCCTCCATATTTTTCGCGTCCGTCGGTGATTCCGTCGGTAATTGACAAGTTCAGAGGCGCATTAATTCACACACTTTGGAAATCGCGCGGTCCGTCGGTATTTCTGTCGGTAATATGTGTGACCGACAATTACCGACGGAATATTCCGTCGGTATTAGCGTGAAAAATGTCGGTGAATCCGTCGTGATTGTGGCATTTTTTGTAAATATTTTCGAACTCTCTGTGAGATACCGACAGATGGTTTTCCGTCGGCATGTATGTCGGTGATTGTGGCATTTTGTTGTAAATATTTTCGAACTCTCTGTGAGATACCGACGGATGGTTGTCCGTCGGTCCATCCGTCGGTATGGACGTCGGTGATTGTGGCATTTTGTTGTAAATATTTTCGAACTCTCTGTGAGATACCGACGGATGGTTGTCCGTCGGTATGGACGTCGGTAAGTTTGCATTATGCAGGAAAGGTTGTCTTTGTATTGCCTGTTTACCTTCCTGCAATAACTTAACTGATAAACTGTCCATCACATAAAACAATAACCACATTGCTTAAACAATAAATATTTTGTTTTACAAAATACATCATCAATAATCTAAATTACATGAGACAAATGTTTTTACATAGGGCTTCATTTTCATAATTAGTCGGAATTTTCTTCTTCTTCCTCATCAATTGAATTGTCATCATCTTCATCGCAATCTTCAATATGGATATCATCTTCTTCATCGACATTTGCTTGTCCGCTAGAGCTGAGAACAACATTCAACTCCTCTCCGTCAATATCAACAAGACTATCATCGAGAACTCGAAAATTTGAATTTTCTTCCAATTCAATCGAAGGAGCAACTCGATATGGTTCAACCAACTCACGAACTTGAAAGACTTCATCTCGCACACTTGTGTCTTCGTTCTCATCCTGAACAACCTCGACACGACCCCGTGGTTTCGTTTTTAAAACGGACAACCAATCAACTCTTGATCGATCCTTTCTAAATGAAGGGGTGTATGTGTAATAAACTTGTTGACATTGCTTTGCGAAAACAAAGACATCGTTTATGTTGCGGAGTCTAGCTTTTGAGTTGATTTCGACCAGACCATGGTGCGGATCAACTCTGATTCCTCTGTCCGTCGTGTCATACCAATAGCATTTGAATAAAAACACTTTATTCTGCTCGCTATGATATTGCAGTTCGACGACCTCTTCTAATCTACCATAGTAGTCAACTTCTAACTGGCTACTTGTGGATCCCTTAACACAAACACCGCAGTTGTATGTCTTTCTTCCTTGCCCGTATTCTTCAGTATGGAAAACATATCCATTGACAAAATACCCGTTGTAGCACTTAACTTTTCTTTCAGGGCCGAGGCTTAGTGAAGACAATGACTTGGGCGCACTCCTTCCCATTTGATAAACCTTGTAAATATATGTAATTAAATGTACATCAATACACGGTAAATGAACGAGAATCTCGTAATGACATGCATACGTTAGAATGAGTTTGTGATAGTGCTTACATGTGTTCTGAACCATGTGGCAAATTGTTCATCTTGTAATTGAAAGATCTGGGATTCGGTCAGCTGCGAGTTATTGGAGAGCAAATATTGTCGATGTTGCCTGCAAGTGATAATGAGTGTATGATATTACAATATATAATTAACAGTATATTACTGACAAAGTTTAATTAGTATTACACATATATAGACTTACTGAATAAATGGTCTCAGCTCATCACAGTTAAATAGAACATAGTTGTGTGCTTGTTTGAATTCTATTTCCGACAAATATCTTCCTCTTACGGCATTTTTAGGTGTGGGTCGTCCAGTATTGGAGAATATTGACAAGTTCCCACTGGAAGGCACTTCACCGCCATCGTCATGCCGTGGAACGCGATTGATTCTTGTTCTCAGATGAGGTTCGAAATAGTACGAGATAAATGTTGATATCTCTTCAACAATATAGGCCTCAGATATCGAAGCCTCAACATGCGCCTTGTTCTTAACCTTTTTTTTTAGATTAAACAAGTACCTGCATTGAAGTACAATTCAAGTATTTTCAATTAAGAAAAACATAGAAAATACTTTAAGATATGAATTCCATTGCAACTGTAATATCTCACCGTTCGAATGGGTACATCCATCTATACTGGACCGGTCCTCCAGCTTTTTGTAGATGTATAGGGAGATGCTCCATTGAGTCAAAAAATGAAGGAGGGAATATCATCTCAAGTTTGCATAGTGTCTCGATGATATTCGTTTGAAGCATCTCAATGTGCTCAACATTCATCTTGCTGGAGCATATATCTCTGAAGAAATGACTGATCTCCGTTAGTGCATCCCATATTCCCTTTGGCAACAAATCACGAAAAGCTAATGGGATGAGTGTTTGCATAAACACGTGGCAGTCATGACTCTTCATTCCATACAATCTGCAGTCCTCTATGTTAACAAGCCTTGATATGTTCGATGCATGTCCATCCGGGAAACGCAGACTCTTAAGCCATTTGTAGACTAGCAGTTGTGCGTTTTTCTCTAACACGAAGCTTGCCCTTGGTTTTGCAACCCGTGACTCGTCATAAACCAACTCCATATTTTTACGGTTACAGTATAATGCTATATCCAATCTAGCCTTCATGTTGTCCTTTGTCTTCCCCTTCACATCCATGACGGTGTTGAAAATATTGTCAAACACGTTCTTTTCGATGTGCATGACGTCAAGGTTATGGCGGAGAAGATTAGTCTTCCAATACGGAAGCTCCTAAAAGATACTTCGCTTTACCCAATTATGGGTCAAACCAAAACCAGGAAACTTTTGCTTACCTGATTGAAGGCCAAACACAATGTCACCGTACTCTGATACAACATGATGCAATTCTTCACCAGAAAGACGCGGGGATGCAACATCTTTTTCAACTCTACCAACAAAGAAATCTTTCCTGTTCTTTTCTGAACTTGTGATTAAGTGGCAAGAAGCGACGTTGACAGTCAAAAAAAGAAGCTTTACCTCCATTTGCTAGTGTGAATGCCTTGTTGTTTTCCATGCAGTATGGACATCCGAGTTTCCCATGCGTGCTCCAACCAGAAAGCATTTCATAAGCTGGAAAATCACTGATAGTCCACATCAAAGCCGCCCTCATAAGGAAATTTTTTTTCCTCGATATATCATAAGTCAGAGATCCGGAGGACCACAACTGCGCCAGCTCATCTATCAATGGTCGAAGACAAACATCTATATTCCGCCCTGGGCTGCTTGGACCGGGTATGACAGTAGATAGAAACATGAACTCCGGCCTCATACACATTCCCGGTGGCAAGTTATAAACTGTGAGAATGACCGGCCAACAAGAATAGGGAGCAGCAAATGACCCAAATGGGTTGAACCCGTCTGTACACAACCCAAGTCGAACATTCCTTAATTCAGTAGAAAAGTCAGGATGAACACTGTTAAAGCGTTTCCACGCTTCGCCGTCAGAAGGATGCACCATCACACCATCAACGGCATCGTGTGTTTGGTGCCATGTCATGTGCTCAGCAGTCCTTGGTGACATAAATAACCTCTGCAGTCTAGGTGATCGGAAAATATCTAAGTTTTTTATACGCCACTAGAGTCTTCCCCTGCCAGTTCTGGGTTTGTAACAGGAATGCCCGCATGTCATGCACTCGGTCATCTCAGCATTTTCAAGGTAGTATAACATGCAGAAGTTAGGGCACATGTCAATTTTCTAGTATCCTAAACCGAGGGGTTTCATCATGGACTTCGCAGCATAGAAGCTCTCTTTTAGCCTGTTCCCTTAGGTTCTTCTTCATTAGGTTCTTCTTCTACGATTGGACATTGATTGACATTATCTTGATTCATTCTCATTGCATCCATAACCATGTTTCTATAAGGATTAATGTTGTCATTTGCCGCTTCATGCACGTTGCTAGCACTAGAAGTTGACCCAACCACTGTTTCTCCCATTCTCCTATTACTAACAAATACCTCTCCATGTGCATACCAACACTCATAATCCTCCACAAACCCTTTGTGTAGAAGATGCATCATTACAACATCTGGATGCAGATACTTTTTATTTTGACACTTCCTGCATGGACACCTAATACCGCCTCCAGTAAAATTTCTGGGAATAGATGTTGCGAAATTAATAAAACCCTGAACCCCGTTACAATAATCCATCCTCAACAATCCTTGGGGTGAATCTAGATACATCCATGAACGATCATCCATGACTTCTATCGAACCTCTATAAAAAGGACCCATTAAGCAAGCTCTTAATTATTTCAAAACATAACATGTAATTCGGTAATTCTACAAATTAAGTTTTAACAATTTACAAACAAATACAATCTTACAAAATCTAAAACAAACCATAACAAGTATAAAATTATACATTCATATACTACAAGTTTGTTTGAGAAATAACAATAAAACATGTACATCTACTAAAAAAAAATACATATACTAAAAAAACAATAAAATTGACATTTAAATGTTAAAATTTTAAAAGATAGAATTACTTACAAAAAATGATAAAATCCGTCGGTAAATCAGAACACGGATGCTGTGACCATAAAACTTCAAGAAATACAACTTGTTGTGCTGAGATGAGGAAGATTTTTGTTTTGGGGCGAGGGGGGCTGGTTATTTGCAGATGGGGAGGGTTAGGATTAGGAAGAAGAAGGAGAAATGGGGAGGAGAGTGTCGGCAGAGTGGCCATATATTCACTTTTGCCGACGGCCTTATCGACGGTTTTATTCTGTTGGTAAATACATCAGCGAAACCGTCGGTAATTGTGACGGGAAATCGACACGTCACAGCACGGACCTGCTATTCAAATCCCTCGGTGATTCCGTTGGTATTTTTAACGATGCACCGGTCACGTCACCGGTACGGGTCTGGCATTTCAAATCCGTCAGTGATTCCGTCGGTATTTTTGACGGTGAACAGGTCCCATCACGCGTGCGGCTCCCCGCTTTTAAGGCCGTCGGTGATTCCGTCAGAAAAATCACCCGCCAAAACCTCCGCGCCACCTACCTGCCCTTTTTTCATTAATTCTGAATTTTCTGTCAGTAATTCGGTCGGAAATTACCGACGGATTTAGTCCGTCGGTAATTACCGACTGATTTACCGATGACAATTGGCCGTCGGTGATTTCGACCGAAAAATACCGACAGAAAAATTTCCGTCAGTGATTCCGTTGGTATTTAGCGAATTTCTGGTAGTGTAAACTATATATTCTCAGGTTTAACAAGAAAAAAAAAAAAAGCCATCCCAATAACACTCATGACCACTTCGACCATTTGAGAATAAATAGATTTCACACACAGATCTCTTCCGTATAAAACATCATTTTCATCTTCTTAATTTTTTACCTACTTTGTTTTGTCACTGGAGGAACCAAACTTAAAAACTAACTCAATTATTATGCTTTTCAGTGTGAAATACCATTTATGTGAACGAGTCAGAAGGACCCACTAAACTCTTATAAAACAAGACCTGTAATGTCTATTTGACAGTCCCTGTTCTGGCATGGTACGAGAAATCCACGTGACCAAAGTCCTTACAAGAAACCCTGTCAAAAAAACTACAAAAGGTCCTTTATTATCAGAGCCTGAGTGGTGGGAAACGAGTGATGATAACTTGGAGCTATGCATGTGATTTTAATTGGAGTTAGGCTTGCCTAATCACGTGATGGCGACTACAAATATAAGAAAATTGAGTAGTCAATATTGTCTTTGTTACAAATTTTTAGATGCTAAATCATTGTTTTAGTGCCATTAATAAATAAAGCCTTTCTATATATCTAATATTGATAAAAATCTATCAATAAGCAATACCACTAAACTAGCATGTATGTAGCTAAATAATAATGATAATGGTAATTTGACATGTCATTACAAAATCTATTTAGGATAATAATTTCTATTAAAACTTTACACAAAATATTTTTGTAGTGCCAAAAGCTTCGGAGTTCGATTTAAATTTTTTATTATAACCTTTGTTATTATTAATTACTGATTTATGTTTTCTTAAATTCTTCCTAATTTTGTCAAATTTTAAAATATTAAGCTCAACACTATAGTTGGATTAACATATACAAACAATTAGATATTAAAAAAATTGGAAAAGTAAGAATAAAATTAATGTGCATTGCCTTACAAACTGTCGCATGTATACGACGTCGCGACGATTGTCCACCCTTCAGGAAAATGTCAAGGTCTATTTGACAAATGTGAAAAAACAAGGAATTCTTGTCTCTTAAAATATAAAATGGGAGGCGCCACCTAATATTTTGGTCACTAGAAACCATAACTAGTCTCAAAGATCGGGTACAGAGACTGGTTGCGTAAAAGAAAAATATTAGCACCCCAACTATGGCTTACTTAAGGTAAGATGCATTGTTTGTTGTTTGATAAAATCAAAGGTTTTGGTTGCGTTTTCTAATTGTTGATCTTTTCTGTCTAAGATTCAAGAAAAGCCCTTCTTAATAAGGAGGTTCTCATCTTATTGAGGTAAAACATAACCGTTTTAGCATCTGGAAAAACAAATTTAATATCTGAAATACATATTACATGTAATGTCATGCCTCAGATGCTAAAAGACAAACAAAATAAAATTTTTGTTATTTTTTAAAATTTTGGCCAATGTTCTCTTGACTTTAATAAACTAGTTATTAAAGTCAAAATACATGCTAAAACATTGTTTTTCGGTGTATTAAAAACACAATATGATTTTTTAGCTTTGAGACACTTAGTTGTATGCACAAAAATATTTTTTTCTTGTTTCAATCTTTTTTGTATTTTGGAAGTTTTGACTAAAACCAAGTATTTTAATATCAAATTTTGTATTTTTTGCAACATAAAAATATTGCCGATATTACTCAAAATGGCGTAAAAAATTATGCGTGGAAATCGCAAAATTTTAAACATATATTTTTTTTGCTGGCCGTACCTGACCCAAGATCTATGGGCTTGAATTTATGTAATTTGACATTCAATTGATCAATAAACTCCTAATATCTTCAATTTGCCTCCTGATTCGGTTTAATTATAACCCCTCTATTTACGCGTGTTTTTTATTTTGTCCTTGGATTTGGATTTCTTCATTTAAGTCTCTAATTGGCCATCAAACTTTAATATTTATGCAATTAAGCCCTTAATTTGACCAAATTAACTCTCAAAAATTATAATTTGACCCCAGAACTTTAATTTCTTCTGATTAAAGCCCAAATTGACTTCAAACTTTTCTTGCAATCAAACTCTTCATAAATTCAATTAAATCTTTTAAAAAAATTAATTGAGTCCATAAATGTCTAATTTTGGACCTTTTTTTTTCTCGAATTGAATTTTCTTTATCAACAATGCTCTTATTAGTCGATAAAATACTGTCAAATTTTAATCTTTGAATTTTTGAACCTTCTCAACTAAATTTCGAGCGTTAAAAAATGTTAATTGGGGAATAACCCAAAAATAAGTTATGACACAAACAATCATACAAAACACATAAAAAAAAATCATTTTCCAATATAAATAGCCAAACACAAAACATGATGCCATATTTGTCTGTCCATGCCTTTAAAAACCATAGACACGAGCTAGTTGCCACCACTTCTTTTTATTGATAGTACCAAGGAACCAGTTAGAAGGCTTCCTATAACCCAAAAACAATGTTGAAACCGCAGGTTTCTCGTCAACCAAACTCCACAAGAACTCACTTGCTTTTCCATCAGCCATTCATCCAAGGAAGTCGACATGCTTCTTTTTTTCTCAAATCAACTTCCAAATTCAATATTGAAGCTCAAAAACGTTTTCGAGTTGCCTTTAAACCTAGCGAAATTAAAGCCATAGCAAGTGTCACAGAGGAGAGCACTGGCATTAAAGTTAAAGCTGTTGTGACTGTAAAACAAACTATTGGCGGGCTCATAACAAGCGTAGGGATTGAACGAGGTCTCGATGACATTAAAGACTTGCTTGGCAAAACACTCTTGTTAGAGCTTGTTAGTGCTGAGCTTGATCCCAGTAAGCGTTTAAACCATAACCTAGTTTAAAATCATTCTTCTTCTTCTTCTTCTTTTGCTTATTATATTCTTTTTGAAAATGGATTTATGAACTCCGTTATTTTGTTTCTACTTCTTGCTATTTCATTCCAAATTTTCAATGTAAAATTATGGAAAAGAAACACAAATGCACAGAAGGATTGAAAAAACTGTATAGCATGCAGAACATAAAATTATAGGCAATGGTACTTTTTTCAATAAATCAAACAGTATGTCTTAATTAATTAATTAATTAATTAATACAGAAGAAAAGAGAAAGGTCCATGCTTATGCCTCGACTTTTGTTACTATAATTAAGGTCAAGAAATTACTAAAAAGTTTAACTCGTAAGAAATTCTTGGAATTCTTCCTTCTTCACTTATTAGAGAGATCCTATGTCTAATCGCAGGGGGGTATAAGATGTGGCATGCATTTGGGGGTGTAAGATTGTATAATTTTTAATTAATATGAAAGCCCATTTCATAGAACTTGTTTAAGATTATTTGCAAAATTAATTAGAGGGGATTTTGAAATATTTTGAAACTTTAAATTCGTCCCTGTGTATTCGTTTCTTTGTTAAAAAATTATGTGCATGGACATTTGTTGTTTCCTTTTTCGTAACAAAGAGGGCAAAAAGGTACTGTTTCTTCTAATAAACATATTTTCTTTTTTGCAGCCTACAAATAAAAAATAATTCACAGAAAAACACTAGGGTAGTTAATAATTGATCTTCTCTTCGCCTTATACATACAAATCATGGTACGAGATTCCAATTCATTAATATTGATAGAACCTTTCCTTAAACATACAAATCATGGTACAACATAAAATATGAAAAGATTGGCTGAAAATAATATTTTTTCCTTTTGCTTTGTTTTTTTCTGCAGAAACGGAACTAGAGAAGCCAACTATTCAAGCGTTTGCACATCGGATAGGCGGCCACGTAGTGGAGGGAGATATCAGATATGAAGCAGATTTTGAGGTTCCGTTGAATTTTGGAGAGGTTGGTGCCATTTTTGTTGAAAATGAGCACCATAAGGAGATGTTTCTTCAGGACATAGTGCTTGATGGTTTACCTCATGGCGCGGTTAATATTACTTGTGGTTCATGGGTTCATTCTAAGTATGACAACGATCGTAAGAGAATCTTCTTCACCAACAAGGTCAGTATTAATTTGTTCTTATTACTTTTTTTTTCTTTTTTTTAAATTATTTTTTTATATATATATTCAGATTATTTTGATGTGTTGATGTTAAAAATAATTTTTTAAAAATAAACAAATACTATATAAATGTATTTTTAAGAAAAAAATACTTTAAAACTCAATTGTTAACACACTTTACAATTTATTTACGTTGATCGGGTTGGGGTTATTTAAAATATTTAAATTTTACTAATGATATTCTACTCCCTATCTTATTAATTTGTTTAAAAAAGATTTTTTTTTTCGAAAGTTAAATTAAAAATCAAATTAAATCTCAGTCATTGTAGCATGCTCTGAACCCTATATCTACAAGTATATATTGAGCTATAAAACCAATCGAAGAAGATATTGTATTGATGTTATATATGTGGTTCTCGTTTTAGGTGTATACGTGTGATCATTGTCATTGATTTTGACACTGTAGAATGAAATATCTCTTCCTTGGCAAAATTTTGCCTAATCCTAAATCTGACTGGGCAACAATTGATTGGCTCCTGAACGCCAATCTCGCCACCTAATGCTAGAATTTAAATGGTAGCTATGTTGCATGCAAAAGTATTGACTAGCATTTAAAGTCATCACGAGCATCATATCAAAGTAATTAACCTTACTAATCTAAATCAATCAATGTAATTTTTTTTTCAAAAAAGTAAGTTTTGAATTTTTTTAAAGGGAGATCGGGTCTATCAACTAGAACCTAGATTTTAGAGCTATACATCATATCACTAGTATACAACCAAAAGCCCTTTGTTATCCTTAACTATTTTACTAATTTTCGACCATTGAGGAAAAATTAATAGTAACTTCTTCTTCTTCCCTCAATATTGACAAAGAGTTCTTTTCTTTCAATTCAATTTGCTCAATATTCTATAATTACATTTAAACCCAAATCCAAAATATTCGGAAGTTTGTCAAGCTCTTATGTTTCAATATACGCTTGATTACATGTTTCAAATTTTCACTCGTTCTCTAGAAAACACATAATTTCTTGATAGATGCATGCTTCTGAGATTTTGATGATAATTGTGTGTGTATTAATTTGTGCAACAGTCATACTTGCCATCACAAACACCAAGGGGGATTAGAAGATTGAGAGAGGAAGAGCTCGTACTTTTGCGAGGGAATGGGCA